>BOPP01000034.1:6692598-6715018 GCA_017312745.1 Gryllus bimaculatus
AGCCACCCGCGGGCAGTTTTTCTTATATCAAAAAAGGACATGTCCGGGGAAAATAAGACCGTATCGTAACCCTAATTTTAATGTTAAATGTCAATCTAGCAAAGCTTGTCAGGTAACACATATATATTAAATGAAGATTTCTTTATGATCTCGTGTGTTATATTTAATAAAAATCAATATTCCATGAAAAATATGTTCCACCCGTTAAAGCCCAGTTTTGACCAATACTAGATACATACTAAACAAATACGCCAAGCTGTTTTAAAAATGTATTTATTAACCATCTTAAAATAGTAACGGAATTACTTTTCTCACACTGCCTTCTAAAGGAGAGGAAGTATTGGTAATCGTGTCACGGAAAAAAACGAATTTTCGGTAGGAATCTCTTATTACCATCTGTCTACCGGTCTGTCTCGGTCTGTCTCGGGTCTGTGTCGACGTCTGTCTCGTCTGTCTCGGATCTTGTCTCGGGTCTGCTCTCGTCTGTCTCGTCTGTTCTCGGTCTGTCTCCGGTCTGTCTCGGGTCTGTTCTCGGTCTGTCTCGTCTGCTCGGTCTGTTCTCGGTACTGTCTCGGTCGTCTCGGTTCTGTCTCGGTCTGTTCTCGGTCTGTCTCGGTCTGTCGCGGTCTGTCGCGGTCTGTCCGGTCTGTCGCGGTCTGTGCGCGGTCTGTCGCCGGTCTGTCGCCGCGTCTGTCGCGGTTTCTGTCGCGGTCTTTCGCGGTCTGTCGCGGTCGTTACCATGTCGGTTGTCTGCCTGCGTGCGCTCGCTGTCTTGGCGTGACTCGCTGTCTGCGTAGGCTCGCTGTCTGCGTGGCTCGCTGTCTGCGTGCTCGCTGTCTGCGTGGCTCGCTGTCCTGCGTGCCTCGCCTGTCTGCGTGGCTCGCTGTTCTGCGTGCTCCGCTGTCTGCTTGGCTCGCTGTCTGCGGTGGCTCGCGGTCTGCGTGGCTCGCTGTCTCGCGTGGCTCGCTGTCTGCGTGGCTCGCTGTCTGCGTGGCTCGCTGTCTGCGTGGCTCGCTGTCTGCGTGGCTCTCTCTCTGCGTGCCTCGGCGTGTCTCTGTCCGTCGTGATTGCTGGTAGCAAAACACTAAAGACGATTTACTTTAAGTTTAATATTCCTTTATAGATTTGGCCGAACTAGACACTATGAAAATTTGAAACAGATATTCTCATTTTGGGGGCTACATTTCGTAAAACTTGAACAATATTTTGAAACTGTAATGTACTTTTAAAACAATATTTTCAGAAAAAAATATGGCTTGCTTTCGCGTAAGTTTTTGTTATACGAAATTAAAAGGTACAGATTTGTTCCCTTAATGAAATCTGTTTATTGAAGATGTATTTTGAAATAAGGTCACGTACAATTTTTCAAAAATTGAAGTTCTTTTCGCGTAATTTTGCGTGAATATACGGCGGGGAATTTCGTGCTGTTTGAGCACCAATAGTTTTTCTTCTCTCTCAAATAGAGCAAAGCATGCTTCAAAAAATTAGTCTTTAAATAAGATCATGAACAATGTTTTTGAAAATATGACTTGTGTTTACATAGTTTTTGGTTGAAATGTAGTCAACTAAAAATTTTTTCTCAAAAACACCTCCATTTTTTCTTTATTTTTTGTTAAGTAGAGAATGTATACAAATGAGTCAGATGGGTTTTTCGTTGAACTCTCTGAATTTTTGGAAACTTCAAAATTACAAATAATGCAAGAAACTATGTTCTGGTGTAGCACAACTAGTTTTATCAACCAATTGGTCAAAAGAGAACTTGCATTTCGTTTTTTTGTCGACCCATAAAAACTTTATAGTGTTGCGGCTGTTGAGATACTTTAGAGAATCAATACATTTTTTCCCATCAAAATCATTGAGGACATATTTTGAGTTATTTTCGAGAAAGATTCGATTATAATTGAAGGAATTACTGTTAATATGTACATAGTGAGTTCAATCAAATAGTAATACAAAATCTGAAGTTGTATACAAAAAATCTCTCTCATGATATACATAGGCATTTTATGGCGCAAACTGTAATTAAATAAACGATTAATAGTGTGTCCGGACGCGTCAACTGCTCAGGTAATTAATTCCGTCAATGTAGTGCATGTTTTTGTCGTAGGAGGAGGGAGTGATCTTACCCTGATGGATGGCGATGCCCGCATCGATTTACGTCGGCTTGCAGGGATTTTCCCCAACCGGGCAACTCACATCAACGTGACACCGACTCAGTCAGGGAAAGCTCTCGGCTCCCGACATGGATGGAAGTAAGTGTTAGTAAGTAAGGGGGCGAGGAAAGGAAAAGGAAGATAAAAGAAAAATCGCGCGCGGTCCGTGGCCCGTTTGTTAGGGTACTGCTTCGGCATTCGCCTGGTTTTGTTCGGAGAAACCACAGAAAACTACCGATCAGAGCAGCCGGCCGCTAGAATTCTTCTCCAGACAGAGACTGAGTTCGGTCCGGCTGACAAGCAGGTGACGAAAATCCTGCCACCGCCAGGACTGGAACCCTAGGACCTTCTGGTCGGAGGCAATGCAATGACGTCAGTTGACGCCCTGAGTGAACTTTGCCTGTGGAATGAAAATTTAATCTTAAATAGCATGTGGAAATAAATTTGCATACAATATTTGAGAAATTAGAGGGTCTGCCAACCCAAGAAAATTATGTTGGAGTTTCGAGTTTTGTGAAATTAAATTTTACTTGATGAGTAGGCACTTCGCTCTGAGAAAGGTTGCATTATGACGGCCGATATTTTAGCGGCCATGCCTAGGACACGGCGTCTCTTGGATATCTATCTGGCTGTGCTTATTTAAATTTATTTATTTGGAGATGCATTTAATATTCCATTGGAATGGTTTTACTAGATTTTACTTACTTACTACTTTACAATTCTTATAAGTTCCGGGTCAAATGTTAGTGAAGACATTTTTTGCTGTGAAATTCCACCGCCTTCTTTGTCTCAAGATCACGTGATATTGGGAACTCTATCTTCCATTTCATTTCTACCCGTTCACAATTCCTGTACCGGTTTACGTGTTATAATCTAATGGTAAAGGTTTTCTTTCGAATGTGCGTCGAATTGGGTCTGATACGACCCACTTTACTCAACCTTATTAACATGTACTTACATTATACCATCAAAAGTATCCGAACACGTCCAAAATGGAGTTATGGTGTAGTCGTGTTTTTTCATGAGGGGAATTACACCACTTGTTTTGTGTGGCACTACCACGGACAGGTGTACGTTGATGTTTTAAACACATTCTTGCTTCCCACTTTTGAAGAGCAATTCGGGGATGGTGATTACATCTTTCAACACGATCGAGCACCTGTGCATACTGCACGGTCTGTGGCGGAGTTGTTGCACGACCATAACACCTTTGCAATGGACTGGCCTGCACAGCGTCCTGACTTGAATTCGATAGAACACCTTCGGGATGTTTTGGAACGCCGACGTCATGCCAGGCCTCACCGACCTACATCGATACCTCTCTTCCCTAGTGAAGAATGGGCTACCGTTCCCCAAGAAATCTCCCAGCACCTGATTGAAAGTATGGATGCGAGACTGAAAGCTGTCATCAAGGCTAAGGGTGGGCCAACGCCCTATTGAATTCCAGTGTTACCGATAGAGGGTGTAACGAACTGGTGAGTCGTTTTCAGCCATGTGTCGTCCGGATATGTTTGATCACATAGTGTATTCTGTTCTTTCTCTTTATCCATACATTATGGATTACACTGAGTTTTTCTCCACTTCTGAATATCTAGGGTGTTGTAGATTGATTTTGCGAGAAAAAGGGAGCGTGCATGAACGCTCTACTTTACTAGTTCCACTCGGAGGCCATGAACGTTTATGATTCAGAACGACGACGTTGGTCATTCGATGAAAGAAGTCATTACCAAATTATGATGGTACTTAGATGCAGTCAAATGTCTCTACGGACTCTAAATTATTGTTTATGAAGTCATTCTTACACACCCGAGAAGTTAAAATCTTTAAAGTTTTATATATTCACAGGAGTATATTTGGGAAATATCAATCTGAACTCTAGGTAAAATATCAGAATTCACATCGATAAAGAAACCCTAAGAGTTTACCCGAAAGAAGAAAGGTTACAAGTAGTTATCGGAGTGGAGTAATAAAGTAGAAAATTTTATTTGTCTTCCCATTTGTGAGCTTACCCGCGTGAGCATCAGATAATTTAAAATGTTTAAAATAACTTAATATTGAATGTCAAGCTGCAATAAACGAATTATGATGAATGTGATACATTCACGTAGTTGTGTAATTTGGGTTTTTAAGAGCATAACACTTTGGGGAATTCAAATCAGAAGAACTAGCGACATCTGGAATGTGATTAATAGTCTAGCGTATTTTTTCCTCCATATTTGTTTAGGTAAAGTGATAGTTTTGTCTTTCGGAGCAAAGAGATTCGAAATCGTCGCCGTGTATATTAGACTCGCTGCAGTGTCTCTTATCGGGAGGTTCTAGTATTTGAGTCTGACAGTGACAGGATTTTTGACTATAGCTAGATAGCTAGGTCTCTTTCTATCGCTGCCTGAAGGATAATTCTAGCGGGCGGCTGCTCTGATCGGGAGTTTCCCCCCGGTTCCCCGATCAATATCAGGCGAATGCCGGGGCAGTACCCTACCCAATGGGGCCCTGGACCGTGCGCGATATTTTCTTCCCATTTCTTGTCCTATCCTACCCACACTTATACTATGCACTGCATTACCACACATGTCGGGAGTCCGGTTGGGAGCTTAGAGCTTGCCCTGGCAGGGGCGGTGCCCAAGTGGGAGATACCTGGTTTTGGGAAAACCCCGGATCACGCCATCCAGCGGAGTAAGATCACCGCCACCTCACGAGTAAAAACCATGTAGTATATTTACGGGAATAACGACTTAAGCCGATGACGCGCCAGGAATCACTAGTAATCAATTAACCATGTGTAATAGGTGTGTGGAAAGTCTGTCGTTCTCTTACGGCCAGACCTGCCCATAAAACCTTGCAATCTTGTTCTATTATCTGTCGATGTAAAAAAGAGATGTGCATGTAGCATTGGTTCGCCTCTGTTTACGTAATGCGAAATTACAACATATATTTGAAGTGGACGAAGCGTAGATATTTAATTTCGATAAAATTAAAAAGATTTGAAGAAGGAAGTTAGAGAAAATAGTTGTAAATAGACAAATATATTTTTTTGTCTAATTTTACTTAAACTATGCATACTTTCAATTGTGTACTAAAAGATTGGTGGAGAGTTTTTCAACAAACATAAAGTGCGGAATTTAAGCTTCTGCCTCGCACGTCACAAACAGTTTTGACTGCTTTTTGGCGGAAATATATCAAATCATATTAACAGCTGAATACTGTTAAATAATTCAAGCGTAATTCCGCTTTTTATGTAACGAGGAATAACTGTTTAGTTAAACATGTACGTGGTTTTAACCATTATTGAACCATCGTTTGGTTTTGACGAGTTTGTGAACTTCTTACTTGAGTCATATTTTTGTGTCTTTGAAGCCATTGAATCTGGCAATACGAAATGTAAATGACTCGAAGGCCTGTATGGTGTATCGTAGCTATTTTTGATCGATGGATATACCACACTTATGCATGTTGATTTTCTTGCTTGGATTGATATACCACCCTAATGCATGTTCCATTTTCCTGATAATTCATGTTTCTTCAGGACCGATAGAATGTTTGCCGTTGACACGCCCAATATTATTAGTGAACCACCTTCCAGATCTTATATCTATTTCTGTTTGTGAGAATTTTCCTCTGTCATTCTTTGCGATTCGTATTATGGCAGGAGTGTATTTCACTTTGAAAGCGGGTAGGAGCTGTCATTCTTCGCCTACCGTCCGCGTTGCGTGAAAATGCGCTTTCCCATTATTCTGGCGAATATCCAGCGCTCTCACGAACGAAGGTTGGTCTATTTTTCTCCTTTGTTCGACCGGGGCGCGTGACGTGGCGGAGGCGCCCTTTGTGGAGGATTCTCGAACCTCGCGATTGTAGTTCTCTCAATGACTCATAGAGCGCAACAGCCGCCACAATCTTACTCGGACTTCCTGGTGTGAATCTGCCACTGGCGATGCTTTCCACTCTCGCGACTTAATTCTCGGAATGTGACTGAGGAGAGTTTCTGACGCACCATGTGGCATGTTTATAAAATTTGGTTTTGCGTATGTGATTTATTTTTACAGAAATTGCGAACCTCTCAGTATATAATGCATATATTTGCCGAACTAATTCTGGCTGGTGTAGACCCTAGATATTGCGGAACATTCGTGCTTCATGGTTGTTCATTTCAAACCTAGTTTAACCTTTTTCGATTTTGTGCTTGCTAACATGTGTGTTACTTTACAGAGTGCTTGATGTTAATCTCGAATAACAAATTTTGGAAATGATAATTTTTGCCATGTACTTTGCTTTGTTACAGTAGCCCCGTTAATCTTATTTTAAATACTTTACACGCTCGCTGTTGACCTATTCATTTGTTTTAAAATTCATAAGAAACTACGGGTCAAACTTTTAACGAGGGGCATAGTTTCTTTCTCCTTTACCTGTCTCATGGAACTTTCAAGACGATACTCTTGAAAGTTCGTGGAGGAAAATGCTTCCTTTGTTGGGGTTTAAATGTTTTAACACATTACACACTGTTGTAAGATAAAATTTCTTACTTTTACTTCTAGCATGTTACGGTAAAATGTGGGTCGCAAAGGGATGTAGATATGCTTGCGTTCTAATGCTGGTTGCATGAGCCGAGCACTCTTCTTAAATTTGAAAAATGTAATACTTGTTATTAAACCAATGAAATATTATCTACATATTAAATACATTTCGAATGTTTTGAGAATGAATGATACGAAGACGATAATTACCTATTGATTCTCAAACTCTCGATAGATCTTACAGACGATAATCTGCGATTCTCAGGAATCTACGCTACTACACTTACAATGCGCGCAAACATTGAAAGAAAAGCGTGCAGTCTCCGGCCGTGTGAGGTTTTATTGGCTAACCAGGAACTCTCGGAAAACTGTTTTGATATATTTGGTATGTAAAAGACTGTTGTACTGTGTATTCGAATATACTCGTTCTCTATTCCACTAATACGATTTTGCATTATTCGTAAAGTCAGTTATTGTTATAATATTTATTATTGTAGTATTACACAAGAGTATTTCCTTTGTTCTTCTTGAGCAGTGTACGTGCAGTTTGTTTAAATACAATTTTGTATGGCTTTGTTCAGCAGCCTTTTTTCTGCCGAAGGCCACAAGTATAAAAATAATTTATGCCATTTTAAAACGCGTAATTTTTCTCTCAGAAAACCTTCTATTAAAGTTTGTCCCTATTTTTAGCGCATCAAAAAGAAAACTTTGTGTGTATTTATTTAATCTAATAGCTGTTAAAAATTGTGTGTGACATGGGGAGAAGTGCAATATGTGCCAGATTTTTTGAGCTCTGGGATCTTCGCCTCAATTCGTACACATATGAAGTGAATTATTAATGCCGATAATGAGCGTTTTTATCGCGAATTGGCAGGAAAATTCTCGCTCCTGTGTAGTAAAAATTATTTGTTAAGGTAAATCCTATACAGACTTTGTCTATTATCTCTTATCATGCCCTTCGTAACGGAATCAACCTACAGTCACAAGAACATAGAGAACGATTCGTTGAAAAACTATATTCCTCACAGGGCTCAATAAATGTGCATAGATATTGATGCTTCATTTGTATGTATGTGTAATGTATACGTGTCTGTATGTCTGTGGATATGTGTATGTGTATGTTAGTGTTTGTGTATGTTTTATAATCATTCCATTTGTATGACTGCACTAAAACGAAAAGTATTTTTTAAAATTTCATTTAACTTAATGATGACTCTAGACAAATGAGTATAGATATTCTTGATTTCGTCTAAATACTTGCATAATGAATTTATTTCCATGAGAGGGAAGTAGTGACTGAAGTAATTGAATCGTTTACACCAGAACAGTTCTTTTTTCGTTTTATCGAAACTGGCAAACTAGACCCATGTATAGTTTCTGAAAACAACAACTTATTTCACAGTGACCTTTAATGCTGTACGTTTAGTTTATTAAAATCTGTTATTAAATACATTTATTAACGTTGTCTTGCAGATTTAAATACGTGAACTAGTGATAGTGGTCAGCTGTTGCTTTTGCAAAACAAAAAAGTAAAAAAGTAAAATAAAAAATTTGAAATTTAATTAGGCATCCTGAAATTTAATTAGGTATTGGCATAAATTGATTTGTAATGCTAGGCATTGAATATGCCTATATGCAAAAATATAAAAATATTATTTTCTAAAACTGGTACGTCATTTTGTAGGACGTTATTTACGATAATATTGATGTCTGACTTTTCGGCATTCATGGAATAGCTTTATGGAGAAATTACAACCATATAAATAAATGGAATTCCGTTTTGTGTTGTGGCCCAATAAATATTTTAACGTTTTAGTCACACGTGCGAACCTAACAAATAGGAAGAAGGCTTCAGTGTATTAATGTTGTTGAGGTGCATAGTGTATACAAAACATATTTTATGTCAACTTTAATAGATAACATAATTTATTTCTACAAACATGATGCAATAAATTCAATAAATAGATACGCATGTGCATTCAACGTCCTCGGCTTTAAGGGCCACGGATATGAATCGCACCTGGGGCATCGATATCTGCTTATGTTTTGGGATAAAGAGGCTCTCCCAACCGCCATATGTCACCTCTTTCATTCAGTCTCGTCATAACACCCCCGGAATAACGAAATAATTAAGTGATTCGGCCATTATGGGCTAACGATTTCAACGGAACGGCATAACACTGCATGTGGCTTCCCTTTAAAGAAGTGAAAGTACCGAGATGGATCCAAGTGGTATTTCGGAAAATATGGCAAAAGTGCCCGAGAAGTGCCTAAAGGCTACCTCGGGAACTAAATGGGAGCTGACTGACATTCTGTGTGTAGTGATGTACTACGTAGAATGTGGCCTTTCAGAGTCCCTCAATAAATTTCCTTTCGGAGTCAATAAGGTAACCCATTCCATGAGAAGTAAGTGGAGTTAAATGAATATTTAAATGGATTTTATGATGACTGGGATGGGGATGGAACTAAATGGAGAAGGTAAAGCGACTTTAAATAAATAAAATATAAATACAACTATATACATTCACCGAAGTGATACTGAGTTTAGATGTATGGTGGAGTTGACAATTAAGTGATATTGCATGCCTTTATACCATATGCTAGTCCAAATGTATCACCAAATCAGAGACGTTATGGAACCATAATATTCTTGAGCACGCAGTGTCCCATTACGTAATAAATGATTTGGAGTTTCTTTTTTCCTCTCCAATTTTCCGAATGGTATAATGGTATTATTGTGACAAAAGCAAGGGATGTGTGCATTCATTAGAGACAATCGCAAAGTTCCGCTTCTAGATAAAAACACATTGGCGCTGCCGTATATGGTGTGCACGCAACGATTCTCCTACTGGTCATTATCCGCCGAATGACCTCGGAAATCGTGCGATAATACTAACGGCTTTTCATTAGTTCGTTAATGGTCCATTTCGGTGATTTCATTCGTCAGTTGCTCGTTCACACCATCTACTCTCCAACCAGATAAAATATTACTTTAATAAATGAGATATTGTTTTAGGGGGCATAGGTGTACCACGGCTTAAATCGCATTTATCAAACTCACACCAACGGCTTCTACTGTAAGACCAATTTTGTCAGATTTGTCCTGTATCTCTGGTTGGGAATGGGAAGCGATTCTTTGGATCGATCTCGATTGTTGCTTTGCAATGCACGCACACTCGTGTTTAACACATAGCGCATTGAACTTAACCTAATCCTTTTCGTTCAATACTAAATTCTTCGTTAACTTTTTGCGACAACATTCCTATCTCGTGATCTTACGCAGTTACCAGCATGGAGTCACTGTCCGTGAGGGGATTATTGTTGCAATACGACTCCAGCAGGGATAGCGCCGACCTGCTGAGATCGCAATTAGAGGGAACGCTGTAAGCCATTCATGTGAACGAACAAACGACCCTCTAGCAACAACAATGAAATAACACTCCACCTCGATCAAACAAGTCGCACAATAATGATCAAATAACACGTGCAAAACAAACTTGTACAAAACAGTAATCGTTCACTCGCAAACTCACTGCAGGGTACTTCACACAACAAACAAATAACACTCACACAATAACAATCAATCACGTCGCACAGTAATGTACAAATAACTCGGAAACAGCACTAAATCTCACCAAACGCTTCACGCCCGCGTCTCTCACTTTTGCACTCACTCTTGCCTGCGCCTCACTCGCCGAACTGTCGCTGAACATTCGGAATGGCGGGATGGTGGGATGGAGAGGTGATGGGGCGAGAAACAGAAGCGAGAGATGGTCCCACGCTTCTACGTTCGCGGCTATCCGCTATGATATCGACATCGCAAACGTAGCTTCACTATGCGCATGTGTTGTTGAACTCTCCTTTTGTTTGTAGTGGTAGGAGTAGAGGTAAGGGCGAGTTACTAGTTTGTTAGTGAAGCAAAAAATAAAATCTGCAGTTCGTTTACAGTTGCAAATAAGTTTTCTATAACATCAGGAACGAAAATATCTCATTTTTCTAATGTCGCTAATTTCGCGCATTTTTAAATTTTATATTTGTTTATTTATTTATCTTTAACGTTAACTCATCTTTCAACTATTTATAGTTAAAATAGTGGGAAGAGATTCTGGAACTCAAAAAAACGTGCGCAGATGATCTTCTCTCCCATACATAACATACAGTTTTTACTGCTTTTTGACTAAATAAATAAATAGATTGATGCGCAAAATACCTTCGATTATTTTTAATTTTGGTGGGACTAGAGCTAAATGCACTCTATAAGATGACATATACCCTATTTGGCTCTACATGTTTGTCATTTTTCAAAAAAACAACAGATTAATGTTTTTTACTTGTCTTTCACTTTCTTAATATTTATATTAGTGGAAATTTGTTCACATTATTATATTTATGAGTACATGTGTTTTAAATAATGTCATATACAATATCTTAAAAACGTAACCGTTTTCTGTGAAAATAGCTCAAAATTCCACATTTTCAGAAACGATCAAATATTTTCTCAGAAACTGCTCCAAATGTTTTTTCAAACGTTTCTTCGAACGTTTCGAACGGATAGTGCTATTTTCTGTAGGATAGTGCTGCATTCTTTAATGTGACGTAAAGTTCTTTTCGGGGTATTTTTTTGTTTTTTCACATTTACAGCAATTTGTAACTACTATTGTATTTGTGAGTTAAAGCGCTTCAAATTATTTCTAATGAAGTTTTCTTTTAAAACCAAAAAAAATTATTGTGAAAACGAGCTTTAAATTTTGAATTTACGGAAGTGCTTAAGCGCCATTTTCTTAAACACTGCTCCAAATTTTTCAATGAAAATGTCCATTTAGGACGAAGTTTTACTGTTATTTAATATTCTTAAAATAATATTTTTGTTCTATCAAAAAGCGAAAAATTAAGAAAATTGAAAACAAATGTACTTTGGGTGGCGATAGATAGCAGCTGCAAGATTATGTTCGTATAGCTGGCTGAGACCAAAGGTATTAGAAAACTAATGCGGAAAGTGTGTGCCATTCTCTAGCACCACTAGTTCTCTACTAAAGTGCTCACAAAATGTGGATTCTGACTACCTAACGTGTTTTTGTCAGTGCCTTTACCCTCTGAAGCGTTACAATACACACTTTAATAGATCATTACATGGTATAGCGAGAAAGAAAAATTGGTTTACGGGCAAATTACTTTCTCCCCGCCTGTAGTCAACCGCAGCGCCTAAACCATTTTAGCGTTATCTCCTACAATTTACATTCCCCTACCTATCTGGCCCCGTTCGAAGCCCTACGAATTTGAGAAAGAGATTTTGATTTTTGGATATACGATTCATGAAGCCTCGTCGTTTTTAAAATTCCACGATAGAGCCTTTTTACCTTAACGAAATCTGTTCAACGACATCATTAAATAATGTCATTTTATATGTTGTGAAAAGATGAGAACTGTGCCAAATTTCGCTAAAAATTTGCAATTAAAAATATTTTTGAAAAATCACTGTAATTTTTTCTTTACGTTTTTTCTAGAATATAGAAAAATACGCTTATAAAAATAGGACAGGTACAGTTTTTTGTAAAAATTCAATATTTTCGAACATTGAAAATGAAGTTTGCAAACCTATAGTATTATTGTTGAGATGAAAGCAAGAAAAAAAATTCATTCAATCATTCTCGGCGATGACACCTGCGCACCGAATCGCTATTCCCGAGATGCTAGTTGCGGCCCTGCCATTATCAGCAATGAACGATATCGATATAATATCTGTTAACGGAATGCGCTCTCTGCTTCGGCGGACGAAAAAGAAACGTATTAACAACTGCTGGATTAATAACTGCTAATAAATGCTGGAAGCGTCGCGGGAGATTTTCACAGCATTTACGGGTGAAGCATTTTTATTAAAGAATTTCATAGCTCTATTTATTTATTTATTTATTTATTTATTTATTTATTTATTTATTTATTTATTTATTTATTTATTTATTTATTTGGTATTTTTTATGTTCAAAAATACTGATAGTTCACGGAAAACGGAACCTGCGCATTGTTTAAACGTCTAATGTTTTATCATAAGAAAGAAATTAACGGAAATCTTGGAGCCAGCCTTTTTTAGAAATTAATTATTTAAAAATTGCCAATATTTCACAAAAAGCGCTAAAACTACCTATATTGAAGAAATATTTTCAAGATTTGTATTTGCAGAGCAGATTTTAAGGAAATATCTCTATCTTTAATATTGTAGTTGTAGTAAGATGCTCAAACTCTTTTGACCCTTTTCAATTTTCGGATAATAAGTGACTTACACGAAAATATGACCTGCCCATTTTGATTGCGACCTATACCTTATCTTTAGAAGAAGTTAAATAAAATAATTAATCTCTTTTGAGGAAATTTTAAGATGCCTCTGCCTATTGTCAACGACAGCGCCTAAATTATTCAAACTATTTTTCACAATACCAGTATTCCCCTATTGATCTGAAAGAACTCGATGTCCTACGTGTTTGAAATTGATACTTCGATTGTGGGTGTTACTTTATATAAAACATGAACATTTTCTCGAAGAGGCTCTAAATTTGTAACTAAACTTATTCTTGGGATAACGTAAAGGTCACATAAAAATTGTGAAGGTTTCGTTTTAGACAAATTACCTGAATTTTCGAAAATTGCAAATATTAAAAAATGCTCTGAAGCATGTGTCGTGTTAGCAGCACTAGATTTATAAAACATATTTATTTACTTATGTCATATTTTCCTAATAAAGAAATAAAAAACTACAAGAAGAATGAAATAGTAACTAGATGGCAAACATTGATATAATTTATTTTATGTTAAATAAATTACATCGAAAATTGTGTTGTCATATGTCTTGAAAAGCCTGTTTTCGAAATGCATAAACGTTTCCCAACTTGAGAGATAAAAAACCCGAAAATAATGGTTTAAATATATTTTCGGAAATAAAATATTTTATTATCTACGACCTTTTCAAAATTTTCAGGGGTAGGCGCCAAGACTCCCTTGTGCGAATGCTTATGTTCCTCGATATGACGTGTTCGCTTCGATCATTCTTATTGTTCCTAATTCGTACGTCCCTCCTGTGAGAATGTGTAAAATCTCGCAGAGCGTGTTGCTGGTGTAAATGCAATCTGATGTTATTCGTTGACTTCGTCAGACGTAAAGTTACTACAAGATGTGACTTGTGGCTTCAAATCTACTTTGCTTGTTTCATTCGATACGGACGGATAATGAGTTTCTTGACTAAGATAATGAATGGCAAGTCAAAGGTGTGTTTTGATATTATCAGAGAAAAGGCAAATTATCATAAATACCTTGTTTGAATATAATTTTGTCGTTTACGATAATCTCATTAGTTTTAATCTTAGGAGTATTAATTATATATAATTAGTAATCTTAGAGAACATACATTACTTCATAGATATTAGCACAATTAGATTTGATTTACGCTTCCAGTAAGCTCAAAACTTTAAGGGATCAATGGTAAATTTTGACAGGGTCAATTGAGGACTGTTTGTGTGAGGTTTCACATAGAAGGCTGTGACAATGGAAGAGCCTCTCTGAGCCTGCAGCCAACGTCCATTCTGGCTTACAAATATTCTTCTACAAAGTAAATTAAGAGATATAATAATAAAATTTTTTCTCCAAAAAGGGTATGGAACCGTAATATCTCCCTGTGTTTTGCAAGAAGAATATAAAACATAGTACAACTGTTTTCGTAACAGTTTTATTTACATTTGAATACGATTAATTTCTCTTGTGTTTTCGAGGGATTGTTTAAGAGAGGGGAGAACGCTCACGTATATTCTCTTTTTGGAATTAGAATGTGAACCGTTTTACATACATTGCGAATGTCAATGTTTACTGCTCTCTAGAGAAGCGTTCAATTTATGAAGAATATTTTACTACGGTTGGAATCACTAAAACGGAGTGTGACAAGCACACTACTGGTCTTGCAACAGCACTGCAGAAAAGCCGAAAGTGGGTCGATCCACGACCTGGATGAGGAACTCTGTGTTCTTTTCTCCATCTTCCATTCTCTTACTTTTCATTTCATAATTCTCCTTCACTCTTTTATCACTCTTTCGTTATCCAATATCCTTCTCTAAATGCTAAATGCCAAAAGCCATACCCAGTGTTGGTCGCACGTGGCGTCCGTGTCGGGGGATGGATGACCAGGGACTTATGGGGTCTCGCTCACATGCCACGTAGACATCGGAATGTTGTGAGAAGTCTGTGTCTAATCCGTTCATTGAATGGATTTCGACGAACCCTGTTGACTGCGAGGTGATGTGCACTGCGTGCCTCGCTACACTGCTTTTGACCGTGGCAGCGTCTAGACGGGCTGTCAGAGGCAAACGCATCGCTAGGCGATCAGTTAGGACTAGGTCTCGTAATGAAATGAAGGGTGGCCGGGGAAGCCATGCCAGGGCAGTGTTATCAACCTTTGCGTTACCTCCATGCGAACTGTGGCACCCCACTAGGGTGCCCCTTTGTTGGATTCCATGGTCGGTGAGATGTGTATGTTCTTTAAGGATATACAACACATCTGTTCCTGCATATTCCACAAGAAAGAAATTGCGTGGAAAAATTGTGCATACACATAAGTGAGGACAATGACAGGCTAAAAAGGGCGTTTAGCGGGTAAGGTAAGACGATACAAAGGATTAGTACGATAAATGTTTGGAAGGAAACTGAGAAATTCCGTATGAATCGGAGCGTTGTTCACCAACACACTGGAAGTATTCTATTCGATTGTCAATCTGGCGAACAAATGAGGATCTGATGGAGCTGAAGGAAATGTTTGGCTTCAAGAAGAACGGCATTTATGTCTATTCACCCGAATTTGATCCTGTGCTAGGGTGTGGTCAACTATGACGATTTAGTAAGAGGGAAAGGGATTTTGTAAGGAAAAACAAAAGAAAATTAATGATTACGAATGTGTAACTGAGGTATGTAGGATCCAGTAAAAGATGAACGTGGTCACCCCGCTCTTGGTAATGAATTTAACATGAAGACCGTCTCTACTTGGGAGAGTATGGTTTGAATTTTATAATGCTCGCGTGGCAGAATCCTCTGCGTTGTTTAAAGTGCCAGAAGTTTTTCCATTCAAAACAAAGATGCATGAGCGGTTCAGTCTTTGTGAATTGTGGTAAAGAATCACATGACCCCATATGTACTACAATGCCACTTCGAGTAAACTGGTCTGATTACCACCCATATAACTGAAATCAGCAACCACCTATTTCAACAAAAGGAACATACAGAATATCCTGGACGTGAAGGTTTTTGTCTTTGCAATGGTGTTACCAAATTCTACATTCTGTAGAATTTTTCAGACGTTTTGACATCACCTGGGACGGCAAAAAAAGAAAAAGAATACGAATTGTCCAGTGTCAGCTAAATGTTAGTGCACCTCCTTTTGTTATGCAGCTTCTACGGTCTTCCTACATCACTTGCATACAAACAATATTTCTACTCTCGCATCTTCAATTAGACGATCAGAAGCGAAATAGACATTCACATTCACCCGATATGTTTTTTTTTCATAAAAAACCGTTTAAAATTGACTGTGACGTATTGTGGAGAGAAGTGCAATGGGTTCACGTTTCCTTAAATTCTTGGAACTCTACCCAAACGATATACAAGTTGAATAATGAATACGGGTGAAACGTGCGTTTTTGACAAAATTGATTAGACAATATTCGCTTTCACGTAATAAAAAACTATTTGTAAAGGCATCCAGCTTCAGATGTTGAATATTAACCTGCATAGTGCTCTTCGTGAATGAACTGATTTACTGCCGCGAGAATATGATGAACGGTAATAACTATATTTCCCACTGAACTCTAGAAATAGTGCACAGACAGTGAAGTTAGATTTGTGTTCTGAAGCAAAACAACAGGCCTTTTAAACATTTGCCTACAATATCTGGGAAACTGAACACAATACCTTATTGAAATGGGTTTCATTGACTCTGAGGCTGAGGTACAATATTTCTTAGAGCCATATTAGTCCTTTAGGTTTATACAGTCCAAACGTCATGATATAAATTAAATATCATTACGAAAATCAATATTACTTTCCCTTTCGAAGTTCGGCAGTATACAATTTATAGAAACAGTTATGCCGTACAAAATAGTTTACTTGTCACTTAAACTTGCGAACAGATTTTAATCGTTTAATATCATCTTGACTTGTGTTCTAGAATAATGAACATTTATATGTAGGTAGATAACTCGATGCGAGAGAGAGAGAGAGAGAGAGAGAGAGAGAGAGAGAGCGAGCGAGAGAGAGAGAGAGCGAGCGAGAGAGAGAGAGAGCGAGAGAGAGAGAATCCACGCAATATCCCGATTTTCTCTGTACAGATACAAAAATCCTTTTCAGAGGCGACTCTATGCACCAGCAGCCTAACCAACACTGCAGATGATGAGTGACATAAAACAAGGTAAATTAATATAATATTAATATAATATTTTTTATTAATTTTAATAATATTTATATTTTTATTAATTTTAATAATATTTATATTTTTATTAATATAATTTTAATAAGATATAAAATTAAAAGTAAAAATTGAAAGCATAAACTTGATTATATCTAGGATTTCATGGAATTCGGTTTTCGCGTCCATTTGTAAGAATTGATATTGATAGTCCCTCACAATTTGCGGTAAACCTGTTTGCACAAAACCCATCTACCTCCGCAACATCCTTCAACGACGATATTCCCGGGTATCCGGGGAATATTCCGTCCGCACCGATTTTCAAACTGTGTGCGGATAAATCTTCCGTCCGTTATCTTGTCAGTGGCGCGGTGTAAGTTCGTGAGTCACTTTCATCCAAGGAATACACTCTCCGAACTCATCTTCAAAGAATTTCGTATGGATGAACGTACCTTCCATTCTCCTAAATGTCACGATAAAACCCATCTTGACAAATATTATAGCAATAATAACTTCATGTTACCTCCCAGCTACCTCCACATTTTCTTATTGTAACCGTCATAGTTTAATTCAGCTAAATATTGACTATGCCAGTAATTTCCACTTGCCCTTGAACACTATTACTTCCATCGATTTAAATCTTCACAGTGTAACTCTTCCTTCTGCCATTTTATAGTGGATTGATGACAATAATATGTATCGTACCAACTACCTTACTTAGGATCTTGTCTTTATTCTCCCTCATGTTGACCGCTCACACTGGAAGAGGTGGCTCAGGGCATCAATTGATAACACTACAGAGCCTCTGACAGGCAGGTCCTAGGGTACTTGTCCTGCCGTTGGCACGATTTTTCACACTAGCAATATAGCTAGGTCAAATGTAGTCGTTCTTTGGAGGATAGTTCTAGCAGCCTGCTGCTCTAATCGGAAGTTGTCCGTGGTTTCTACGATAAGGATCAGGTAAATTCAGGACGATACTTTAAAAAACGGGCCACGGAGCGCGCGCAATCTTTTCTTCCTCTTCTCTGTCCTGACCTGATCTTACTAACACATACTTACTCTTATATTAACTACAATGTCGTACATGTCGGGAGACCAGTCGGAGGCTTGGAGCTTGTCACACCTGGGGATGTGACTCGCTGGTAGGAGCTACCTGGTAGGGGAAAACCCCACAATCCGTGTAGGTAGGCGTCGGATCTCATCATCCAGTGCAGTAAGATCACCGCCACCTCCTGAAATAAAAATGCAGTACACGTACGAGACTAATGACGCTAGCAGTTGACGCGTCCTGAAACGCTAATGAGTAAATAACCAACATTGATATAAACAGGAGGATACTTAATTTGTTTTCGTTGAAAATGAATAGGTGCTATTCAGAGCCTACGCCTCCGGAACGGTCGCTGTCACTTCTCATTTGGGTATCTTCTCCCAGTGCCCCACCCGTTCCCTGCGATTGATGGAGTGCAGACTTTACCGTAAAGCATGCTATCGTGCTCCGCGATAAGGAGGCGTTGTCGTGCTACCCCTCTAAAATATCTGCTTGGTACGGACGACTCCTCTCTCACTACAAACTTTAAGCTTTCCGCGGGAAAACAAGTGGAGAGATGACTATTATTTCAAATATGCCTTTCATGCATTAAACTTTAATAGTACACAATTCACTAATTATTCCAGATCTTCCATTTGACTGTTCGTTATACATGTTAATACATTGCTGATTATTATGCATTTCTCTTAGACTTTTTACTAGTGGAGTTACGACGTCACATTCTTTCTCGCATTATTTTTTACTTTTGCTATTTTCAAAATTCTGAGGGCTAAATGGAAATCTGCACTATTCTTTTAAGAGCCCTTTACACTATAGGATAACAAATACAAATATTGGAGCCATTTTGAGAAAACTTTGAAATTGTTTTTGAAGCCCCCCCAAAACCCCCTCAAAACATCCGTTTCAAACTCAGAGAGCATTGTGTTTGTTTTGAACGATCGATGAATACCAGTTTTGGAAAAAAATGTCTGAACGGTTTAGGCGCCATTAATAGACGTTTTGCCATTAATAGATTTTTCGAGATGAAAGTCTCACAAAACACGGATTCTTACTACAACCTGTGGTAGAAGAAGTAATTTACTACATTAGGAACAAAATTGATCTTTCCTTTACCAGGGCCCGGCAATAAGAGTTGTTTTTTCCCCACGCATTATCGTCGTTTTCCGCGGCACAATTGCAATGCTTCCTCTTCTTACGAAGTGAGGTGAGAAATAAAAAACATAGTGACTGCCCACTGCCAAAACTGATCTGTATTGTTTGGATGACTTCACGCGGATGCCTACGTCCATATTTCTTGAACTATCCTTCCACTTCTTTTATCACGGCCCGCCTGCGATCCCCTGCGCCTGCGATCTGGTTTTTAGAGAACTTCTTCAGAGAAGTCTGGAAATTCCATAGAAATTCTTTTTAAAACTAATAATTCAATATTCTCTAATGAATTGGTTGAAATGTTCATTAATTTGCAAAAATGTGTTTCAACGTCAACAATTTTAATACTTCACTAAGCCAAAGCTTTTTAACAGAAACGACATATAACTAAGTAACTCTCCTTCAAAATGAAAAGAACTTAATTACAAATGAATATCGATCTTCAATATTATGACTCATATTTATGGCGTGAAAGTTAATTTTGCCTAAAACTATAATACTTGATAATTTTGATCAAAATTTAAAAAAAAATATTTTCCTCTGCTTCATGAATGAAATAAATTTTATTTAATTGATGGATCATCTAGAAAATATAGAATACTACCTCTTGATGATGATCCAGTACCCCTCTCATTTTTTTCTTGAGAAATAAATCATGAAGAGGAGAAAATATGAGTTTGCTCTTTTTAGATATGAGGTGGAGCTACCGTTTCGTGCATCATGATCCCAAAAGGTGTTCACACTAATCATAAAGTCCATATATCATTTACTGATGATTCACCAAAATATAAGTCTGATCACACGAGACCTATCAACTTTGATATTTTCACTGAAACTTTTGTGTTCAATATTATCACGCAATATTCGGAGAGAAATTTCCCAATGTTTGTTATTGTGATAAATTGTAGTTATGTCAGATTCTTTTTTTACCATTCAGTGGGAGCGTTTTTTGTTGGCTTGATGTCCATCGCTTGTTGTAACCCCACTAGTTATTTTTGAAAATCATTTTTATGACGCCTTAAAATTTTGTAAACTTTGTCAAAAAATTGGCTCCAAATTATTTTATTAAACCTTTTCCGGGATGGCGTCAAGGACACTTAAAAGAATGGCGTTCTTCTCACTTTCGTTGAACTCTCTGAAAAACCGAAAATTGCAACAACAAAAAAAGAATTAAAATGACAAAATTGCAATATTGAAAATGGAGATTTTTGTCTTAAATGAAATCTTTTCTAAAATATTAGATGTTTTGAAATAAACAAGCAATATTTTCTAAAAAACGAGCGGTTTTTGCGTAATTTCTGCTTGACGTTTATGCAATTTCTTCTTGCATGCATCGAAAGACGGTAAAAGTCTGGCGCTGGTCCCATTTATGGCGAACCCTTTGTATTTCAGAAAATTGTTTAAAAGTAACATTGCAAAGTTACAATATTGAAGATAGAGATTTGTTTGTTAAATGAGAGGCTGTTAAAAAAATCTTTAAAAAATATCATGTAATATCTTTTAAAGACGTATTTTTTTAGCAACTCCAACTTGAAGTTAATGTAATGTATAAAAAACATTTTCTCATAAACGGATTTAATTTTTCCACGAGTGGTGCAGAGTACAAAATCGCGCAGGTCTAATTTTCGTCGACCTCTCTTAATTTTCGAAAATTGCATGTTGGAAATAAAGGGAGTAATACTTTAGTGTTTTGTTCCTTGGCAGAAGTTAATGTGGCGAAGAGACAGCATAGTGAAGTGTTAAAGAGTCTGCCAAGTTAACTTCAATGACGTGCGTTCGACTCTCTGCACAGAGAAACATTGTTGCAGGTTGGAAATACTTTTGCACGTTCATGTAGTTATATAACATTGCGGAGCCGTTACAAATAATGGAGAAAGTATTTGCTGTTGTAGCACCACTATTTAACTTTGTGACATTGGAAAAAAATGGAAGGGGTCAACACTTCCTGCATCTGTTATTATTGTGGTGAGTATGCAAGTTACGTTTTCTTTTGTTACAAGTTGTAATTCGTGCTACCATCTGTTCCTAGCACTCAGTGAAAATTCCAAAGCTCATGTGTATCATGTGACCAGATTTATATTTTGGTGCCACTACAGTGAGACTTTGGTGGGGTACTGTAATAACATGTTTTTCATCACTTTATATAATCTTTAGTTTTGAATGTCGTTCTGCCAGATATATTTTCTTCTCAAGTCCTAGTACTGAATCCACTTCAAATGGTGAAAATAACGTCGCTGTTTCATGACAATGAACCAAAACAAGCTAGCTTATCATTCTCCTGAATGCTGAATTGCATATGTTGTAAGTCGAAGTTTTGTAAAGGAACTTAATATTCATTAAAATACGTTTAATTGTTTACTTATATTGTTTATTTGTTAATTAAAATACGTTTATAGCAATTTAATACAAATGTCATTATAAGTGTTAAGCGATTTTAGTCTATACTTTTTCGCTCCTGTACTGCGTACAATTCATTGCAAACATAAATTGGGCAGATATCTGCAGTGGTAATCACTCAGCCGAAGAGTCATGGGTTTATATGCCGCGAATTGAGTAATTGACATTGTGATTACAGCACGGTCACGTGAAGCCATTACGTCTAACCTCTATATATTTAAATTACTATTTCGCATATCGTAATTGCTTAAAACAGCCAGGATCAATTGATTCTTCCTTTTTGGTCAACATCGCTCTCGAAAGTATCATACACGGAGCGCACGTTGACGTAAAAACATGAAGCACAACTTTTCCGAGATAAAAAAACAAAACTTTCTGAACTTTTGAGGGCTTCGTCGTTAGCTCTTCCTTTTCAAGATCCCAAGTGATCGCGACTCGTGGACTTCTATACCACGAGCCTTAATCCCCACCCGACCCTTGGCCTTCGAAAGTACACGTCGAGTTGTGCTCTGCGCATTCACGAGCGCCAATTCACGACTAACGCGCATGGTTGCCAACGCAGTCGGCATATTTGGCATTCTGACGTGCCACTCCCGCATGCCGGCTGCCCGGGATCCAAACTGTCTGCCGCCTTTAATAGGCGTGGGCGGTGGCCCCGGTCGGAGGGTGACGTAGGGCGGGAAGCGCGATGAGAAGAGGGGCGACGGGGCGGGGGGCGGAGGACGGAGGACGG
>BOPP01000034.1:6716396-6757826 GCA_017312745.1 Gryllus bimaculatus
CCGCCCCCGCACGGCCCTCCACCTTTCCTCGCTCCGTGGCAGCCTGCACTCTGCTGCTTTCTACCTGCTGCCGGCCCTTTCCCTCCCGCTGCTTTCGCCTATGGCCTAATCTACCTTCACACCGCGTTTGCCACTTGTCGCCTGCGTCGTATTTGGCTCCTGCGCCCTGTAAAGCTTGCGCATTCAATGCCACTTGGTAACAGCCTCGGTTGAGTCTCGATACGGACTTAAACTTTCACATCCTGTTATCTTAACTGTCTTGCACAGCGATTTTCTACTTAACACTCGTATATCACTTTTATACATATATCCAAATCTTTAATTTGTAATGCACTTCAATCTTTAGTCCATTTATTCCTTCATATTTATTCACGCGTGCTCCTACTTTTCAGTTTTATCCTTTTTCTTTTTTCAGCACATTTTTCTATTCCTTTTTGCTTTTCCATTACTTTCTTTTGATTTACGTTTTTCTACTTATACGTCTTATATTATTGCTTTCATTCCTTCGTTCCTACATTTCTTTCATTTTGTTACTCTATATTCGCAATTATTTCCAGAAATAGTATATTCCTCGTTCAGACCTCTCCTTGTTTGTCTTTTGATCATGACCTATTTTCTTTTTACTTTTGCTCATGCCATCATAGTTCTTGCTTCATCTTTTTCCTTGCTATCGGTCTTGCCGTCGTCCTTGGCCTCTTTCTTGTCGTTCTCCTGACCGTTCTCTTCACCCTTTCTTTCTTTCTTTTTTTGTCCGCTCCTCACTTACACTTTCCCGAATGTCGGAAATATCTTTTATTTTTACTGCTATTTGCTTGTTATTGCCTTCGATGCGGAACTCGATTATTGCTGCATTACCTGGATTGAGAGGAGAGTAATGATGAGGGAAATATGAAAATTGAAGTTTACTACATGTTTTCTAACAGAGGGAATTATGAAAGGGAATTATGGGAGGGAATTATGAAATAGCAAACAAAATCAAGTTAACAACTAGTTAATTAGTAAATAAGTAAATACGAAAAACTAAAATTAGAGGCCGACCCGGATAGACGAGATCGCACTACTACTGTGGCGATCGCGGACGGAACGATCGCGTATTACCGCCTCAGGCATGGGCGTGTTTGTGTCTGAAAGTGTGTGAGGCCCAGGCACCGTTCATTATCATCATCAGTCCATCACTGCATCTTCCATCACGCCAGGAATAACACCCTGGGGGATTAAAAACTAGATTCATCTTAATGCTGATCCTCCCAAAATGGAGTCACATGCACTTGTCACGGGATAAATGATTTGAGCCTCGGTAAGTGCGGTCTTCGGTCTGCGTGGAGCGAGACGGCCAATTCGCGATAACAAAAATTAAAATTAGATAAAAGATAAAACCGCTTTACTACTATGTAAAAAAGCGAGAAAGTTAATAGTTATTTATGCACCAAGGGCGTTATAACGTTTCTAAAGATCTCGGGCGCAGAAGATCTTCAGGCATTTTGTCGCAGCTCGATCATTAGAACCTTTATAACGCCCTTGGTGCATAAATATCTATTAACTTTCTCGCCTTTTAATAGTGGTAAAGATAATGTATTGTAATGCTGTGGCAGAGGTATGAGACTTTTTGGCAGGCATCGAAAAACCGGATAAATCTTTTTCTGTAAGTAGTAAACTACTATTTCTCACTTGTTGTATAGACAGAAACCACGTTTTGTGAGTCATTGATCCCCAAGAGTTGATTGACGTCAAAACGTCTGCCTGTCCGTCGATCTGTGGTCAACACTAATGCTTAAACCATTTACTCGATTTTCTCCAAAATCGTTATTCGCTGATCGATTGCGCCGCATTCCAGGCCGTGCGAGCTTGAGACGGATATATTTAAATGGCTGCCCGGGTGACATTTTTTGAAAATTTGAGTACTTTTTGTGTAGTTTGTCGTGAAATATAGGCAATTTAAAAAATACGGCTGCAAAGTTTTCTTTAATTTTTTCCCTCGGAGAGAGGAGAGGTCGCTTAAAAATGCGGTGTCATTTTTGTTGGACTCTCTGATTTTTCAAAAATTGCAAAAGCTGCAAAAGAAATAGAATGCATGTCTCTTGTAATACAACTAGTTTCTCTTTCTCCATCTCGCTCTTCTTTGCCGTTTCCCACGCAGGTCAGATTTCTCCTCTATAAGACTCAATGAATAATGAACAAATTTGCTTTATGTTTTATGGTCGTTGACTTTAGAAATAATTATCACGTGTTTATTTCCTTACCAAATTTCGTCTTCTAGGAAGACGCTTTGACTTGTTGCACTGTCATTTGACCGTACTCTGTATCTCAACGCTTCAAAACATATTCAAAACGTTAGTAATCTTTTTAATAGTACGTTTGGTTTAAGTTCTCACACGTAGAGTAAGTTTATTTAATCTTTCTAATTTTACGAGAAGAAGCAGAGCTATTCTAGATATAAAATAATAATTAGTTCATTTTTTAGTACATATTTCATTCTCTTAGACCTTTGTTTTTTTCTAAATTCCCTTTCATGTAAAAATTAACACCAAATCATCATGCTGTTTTCGAAAAGGTATTGTACCTAAGCTCTCGCAATTACGTTATTTTAAACTAGACTTGCAAGGCCAACAAAAGGTATTAAACAATTTTGTGATATAATTAATATGCAGCGTGATTGAATAAACGTCAACTGAAGCACATGAGTTAATGAAGGATCATCGCGGGGGTGCGACCCAGTTTGTTTCACCGCGTGTTGAACCGTGTAGGAGCAATTTTATTATTTAATATTTCAGATGGGCTTTCATTTTTAGAATATATTGGAAGCAAATTTCAGATTTCCTTTGTGCCGCACTTTTTAAAAGGGCGGTTTAAGGCAAGGAGGAAACGGAAGAGTTCTTAACGTTAAAAATAACAGTGCTTGTCATTATTCCTTGTGTTTCGAGCATCGAAAGTCTTTGTGTAGAGGAAGGTGCTCATACAGACTGTCGTAGAATACATTTTACAAACTTCTATACCGTGTATAGGGTCGAAAATGATCACATTTGGTTAATGAGCTTGCGAATTTCATACAACGATGTTACAGTGGCATTTGACCCTGATTTGGTATATAATATATTATGAATGGTATTTGTCAGGTTCACGAAATCTCTTTGACTGTGACGGAGGCAAATATAACTGCACTACGAGTTTCATACCAATCACGGGCAATTGTGACAATTGAAACTTCGTTATATGTAAAATACCATCACGTCTTCGTCACCAAAGAGTTATAATCATCGATCCATTCCATTCCCTAGAAGTTTGTAACATTTCTTCTGAGACAACTAGATATCATCCCCTTGAAGTTATTTCTTATGCAACTAGGGGTTGAACGCTACGTACTCTCTCGTATTATTTGTAATTGTTCAGGTAATGTAATACTGCTGGCTGAACCTTCGACAAAATTAGTACATTCAATAGCATATATTTTCGCCACGAGAACAGGTTTTCTTCACACGAAAATTGCCTAATTAACACAGAACATGCCTCTAGGAGTGTTTTCAGCCTGCAAAAATATTACCTTGGCTTGAAAGCGTCTGCGTAGGTTTTTGCTTCTTTCCAACGAGCCTAACTTTTGCGCTCATCCAGTCCCGATACATCTGAAACTACTCTCGTAATCGTACGTAAGCGTAAAAGAAGGAAATTGTCACTATTTTATTTCAAAAATATGCAAAAACTACTTATGTTTCAATAACGTGCAAATTATGTCATTTAAAGGTCTAACATTGTTGAGTAATATATTAATTAATTAAAGAAATTTGTAGCTTCAGTATCGAACGTATTCGACAGGTTCTAAAAAGTTGAAATTCTTGAAACGTCAAAGGTTACAAATTTAATCTATGCGATATAATATGAAGCGCACGTACTTCTCTTTAAACAAGAAATTTAAGGAAAAAATCTGCAATCATTTCTGAAAAAATTTTGAAAATATCATAAGCGTTTCATTTAATGTATCCCAAAAAATTAAAACACATTTGAACTTCATAATTATTGGTCCGAGAGACGGCAATCTTGTTGAAAGTGTTATCCTTTACCCTTAGCCCTTTGCAGAGAGAAAGGCGTTCGCCATTTATCGTACTCGTTCACCATTTGCTTGTGCATGCGACTCGCGCCAGCAAATGACGCCCGTACATGCAACGGTGGAGGACATTCCCGTGCATGCAAATCTGGATTAAAATGTCTTATTTTCCCAATAGCTCTGTCGGTACTTTGGAGCCTTGACCTTACATTCACACACCCGCAGTACTGCAGGGGGCTTTCGAAGCCACGGAGAGCAGGGCTCGTCTGGGCCTAACGATGGCAGTGAGAGCATGACAGGGAAGAAAGAATCGTCGTCCGCCTGTCAAGGACTTGTTGTAGTTCTGTAATCCGTCAGGAATTCATTTATTTGTCGCCTTTTTAATGAAACAAAACAATAATGCCGGACGGTAACCTATTATTATATATCATTTTCCCCGTACTTCTACCCTGTGTTTCTTCCCTTCCCCCTCCTCCTGTCGTTCCTTCTTCCACCTTCCACTCCCCTTCCCCTAGACCATTTTCTATTTGTCGCTAATCGCTATTTGTCTTGAGGCAGAGCTTTAGTTCTGTCTCTGCTGAAGTCTATATTCGCTTGAGTTTCCTGTGTTGTACCTATCGTTTCTCGCCCCTTTTCAGTATTTGACGATTGTCAGCCTTTTTTTATTACTGTTTTAGTATTTTTGTCTGAAAATATACATATTTCAAATATTAATGAATGTTGCCCTCAATTGTTCAGTCCCACTTGATAATGATGATGATACTAATACAACACTCTATTAATAATTTATTATCATTATAAACCAGTACAAAATGATAGAGGTAGATATTGAACCTGTACAAATTGATAGAGTTAGATATTGTAGCCGTTGTTATTTCAACTAATGGGCTTGTTGCTGAAGATTGGGGGATTGTGAAAAAGAAACTTCGTCTAAATGAATGGCTCTTCAGAACCATGCAGAAGGCGGTGTTGCTGGCAACCACCAATATTGTGCGTAAGGTTCTCGCTCTTAGTCATTGAAGAGGAACCTGAGTGCACTGAAGCAAGAACTTCTCACCATCTGTCCCACCATATGTGTTGACGTTCTGTCCTTGAGCTATATGCGAAAACTCCGGAGCCGTACGCTAACAAATGGGTCACGCACCGCGCGTGATCTTTCGTTCGTCTTCATTGTCCTATCCTCACCCTCACTTACACACACTTACATTTACATGCACTACACTACTTCACATGCCGGGAGAAGGATCGGGAGCTTAGAGCTTGTGCCGGCTGGGGCGGTGCCCCGGTGGTAGATCTGGTTGAGGAAAATCCCGCTAGCTGACGAGAAGTTCGGCACTGGATCTCACCATCCAGAGGGAGAAAGTCACGGACCGAGGAAAGGACAGACAGTACACTTACGGGACTCATGATTATAGCAGTTGATGCGCCAGGAAACACTAACCAATCAGACAATAAACAAACGTAAATTTTAAAAATAGACTCTTGTTTTCATTCCATGGACTTAATTTACACAGAAAATGTAGGTATTTAAAAGGAATAGCAGCAACATATTGTTAATTTACAATTTTCATGAAATATGTTCTCGAAATACACTGAGCGCTCTTCTATTTAAAATGGTATATTTATAAAGAAATGGTATAGTGATGGAACCAATATTCACTCTTGTAAATCATCACATTTACATATGGAGAGCCTTCGCAATTAATAACACTAATCGCTTTCAATACTTTTTGGTATCTTTGATCTTCATCTGAAAGTCACAGAACAATACCATCAAGTCTTGCTATGCCTTCGTCGAGAGGACTGAAAACCCCTGTTCCATCCAAACAATGAAGGGGGCGAGCGCAGCAGCGACGGGATGTCAGATGACGAGCGCGAGACAAGGGCTTACACTAAGGGCACTAGAGGCGGATAAGGAGGGGAACGGGGACACTGACGCCCAATGCGGAAGCTCGTCGAGGGTGCACGGGATGACATACAGTGGGCGTTCTTGAGCCGGAGGTAAACATTCAAGACAAGACAAGAGCTTTCTATTACACAAAGAATGTCAACAGATTGCTATCGAAAAAAACATTAAACATTGCCTGTTACTTGATATTATAAGAAAATAATTGGAGTTGCTGGGATGTGGTTTTCGCATCAACTTCATTTCAGGAATCGACGTATTTTCAATAATAAAATTTTGCAATACAATATTTATACCCCTTCTAATATATAATTTACCTTCACACTTACGTTCTTACGCAGTAAAGAAAAAGGATTGTAATTCTGCAGCGGAAAAAGGCAGAATTATATAATATTTTTTGGCAGAAAAACTCGCATTGTGGGGCTCTAATATCGAAAAAGTTAATAAATCTCGAACCTTTAAGTAGTAAAAAAGCTTCCCCTAACCCGTTCTCTACTCAGAATTTACGTTTTGTGGGTTACGGAAAAAATGGTTTATGGCAAAACTTCTGTCCCGGTCTGTCGTCCGTCCGTCGTTCAGTGATCAACGGTAATGTCTAAACCGTTGATAATGTCTGAACCGTTAATGACTATTTTCTCCAAAATTGACATTCCCTGATCGACCAGGTCGAACTCGAAACTCTGAGAGTTTGAAACAGATATTTCAATTTTGTGAGAACTATACATGAAGTCATAACAACATCACAATTTTCTTCAAAATCGCTCCAAATTATTGAGATATTTTTTCTCGGAGAGAGCAAATAACTCTTTAATGTAGCGCAGGGATCAATTTCATTGAACTGTGAATTTTCGAAAACGGTTCCATTGTTTTCTGGAATAGAGAAAAAGTGGCGCAACTCCCATTTTTGGAGAACGTTCCATATTTTCAAAAACATTTTTTGCAATTATTGCAAAATATACAAATACGTTTTCACGCAATATTGCGTGTTTTATTTGCAATTTTAAAAAATTACAAAAACAAGATTTTCTCATCAATTGCTACAAGTTTTCTCTTTAAACTTTTGGTGCGGATAGTAGTAAATGAACTTTTTAAGACGACAACAACGCTATATATCTCTGTTCTTTTGTTTTTTCAACAATAACAAAAAGGTCTTTTTGCTTGTCTCTCAAGTCGTTAATATTTACATCAGCGACAATTTGTTCACATTATTGTATTTATGAGTATATGCGCCTTAAATAATTGCACAAATGTAATAATAAAAATTGCACAAATGTATTTTTTTAAAAACCTCTCACGCCGTTAATATGCACATTTCCAGCAATTTGTAAAAATTATTGCATCTGTGAGTTAATGTGCCTCAAATGATTCTAAGTGAAGTATTTCGAAAACTCAAAAATTGTCAGTGAAATAGATATTCAAATTTCGCATTTGCAGTAAAGCTCAAACGTCTGTTTTTTAGAAACGGCTCTAAACTTTTCATTGAAAATTGCCATTTGTATCTTGTTTTTACTATTTTTTAATATTATTAAAGTAATATTTCGGTCCTAGTGTTAGGAAATTGTAAAATTTAAAAATGTAAAAAAATGTACTTTTTGCGGCGATAGATGGCAGCCGGCAAGGCCGCTAAGGTAGTCCACACCAAGGAACTTATAAAACTTTACTACGAGAAACTGTGTGTGCCATTAAGTAGCACCACTTTGATACCACACTTTGATAAAAGATTTAACCAACTATTTTGGTTGAAAAATGTTTTTTCTAAATAAGAATATATACTCGTATTTTTACATACAACTGAAAAAATTCCGTTAACCACAGAATTGTAATACACTGAAACAAGAAATTTTTATGCATGAATAAAGAACAAAAGAGAAACAGCGGTATCAAGCGGCAGTGATGCGATCCACACACTGATGCGCGTGATGTCAGATTATTCTGTCAGAAATGTAAAACTTTCATGGAATTTCTTATGTTCCGAGGTCGTGAGTTTATAACGAATCGAAAGAGATACTTCGCACCTGTAGGTACTATGGTTCTCACAATGTTAACCCATTACTAGAATTATGACTGTACTTTGGAGGGAAAGAGTACTATGTCGCATATACATAATTTTACAGGAGAGCAGCTTAAAGAGGTTTCTGACTGCTGCATGAAAGTTGATATACTGAAATGTCATATGCACAAAAATCAGTTTACGTTGTATCAGTTTACGTTGTCTACTGTGTCTTTTCAAATTCAAATACACCAAACACATTTGTTAAAAAATCCGATACATCATAGGCCATTGTTCGAAAACGAGACAGATTCATTAATATTAGTTTTCCTCTCACCGCAAAAGTACATCTACAACTGAAATTTGGCCTAGGCTTATAGCAATGTCGTATCAATTGCAAAACCTAATGGTGCTACAACAGTTTATACTTAATCACATTATTTGTAATGGCTACGCATTATTTTAAAACTAAACGTACATTAAAATTTTTCTAACTAGCAACAATTTCTTTCTTCGCGCCGAGATTCGAAATCAGGTTGAAAAAAAAACCCATCAGGCACGTTACATCCTACACTAGTTGTAGGGCTCAGCTTTCCAAGACACCTGAAAAATGAATCATTTGCATTTGGAATTAACAAAAATTGAGAGATTTTCATTTATATTACTTCAAGATCTTGTTTCAAAGAAATTATTTTTAAGGGAAAAATATCTTCAATATTGTAATTTTGCAATATTAATATTTATTTCCATTTTTTGTAAATAGAGAGAGTGCACCCAAAACTCGTCAATTTTAAGCACCATCAGAGGGATCTATAAGAGGAAAAAATAAAGAAGAGATTTGAAGCCGGAAAAATATAAATTTCAATACCGTTAAGCAAAAATTACGCGAATACTAGATATTGAAGTTCTTTTTGAGCTAATATTCGGTGACATATATGATCACAACGGAATTGAATTTATTGTTATAATAAGTGGTGCTTCAACAGCACATACTTTCCTAAATTTGCGGCAATTTGCACTAATACCCCTCAATTTGCAATTTGCGAAAATTCATAGCGTTCAACGAAAATAAGGACCGCTCCATTCATTTAGGCGTCCCTTCTTCTATTATTGGAAAAATTTGAAGTAAAAATTGGAACGGCAAAGTAGTTTTTTCAGAAATTTCATAAATTTCAGACACAAATTACGAGATTTTGACTTGTTTTTTCAAAATATTGAACGTGATGCGTTTTAAAGAGATTAATTTTTACAACAGACTTTGTGTAAGGCAAAAATCTTTGTCTTCAAATTTGTAGTTTTGAAATGTTAACTTTTTGTAACTAAAACAAAACAGGAGAGAGCACCGAAAATGGGACTAGGACCACATTTTTACCGTCCCTTGATACATGTCAGGAGAAAATTAATAGAAAAATTTAGAACGGTCATTGAGAAAGAATTGTTAAACATTATTTGTCTATATTTCGCGCAAAATATGTTTTTCAGAAGATTGAACTTGACGTTATTTCAAGATTTGTCTTTAAGGACAGATTTTATCAAGGAAAAATATCTCTTCAATATAATTGTCTGTGGTTATATATTATATCTGTGGTTAGGCGGAATAGCAGGCCCTATGGCCTGAGCCTCGCCATTAATAAAGGCATTATTATTATTATTATTATTATTATTATTATTATTATTATTGTTATTATTGTTATTACTGGAAGACGCCACCAAAATTGCACTCCTGCAACTTTCCAAAAATTAAGGATATCAACGGACATGAGACTTGCACAATTTTCTTAAGTGATCTTCACGCTTTCCGAGGACAAAATATCATCAACAAATTTGGAGCCATTTTTTATAAAATTTTGAAAATATTGTTTCGGATTCATGTAAAGCACCCCCAAAAATCAAAATATCTGTTTGAAACTCCCAAAGTTTTAAGATCGTTCAGGGAATATCAGCGTTGGAGAAAATCGGCTGAACGGTTTAGGCGTTAGCGTTGATCACAGAGAGACGGACGGAGAGATACACAGATATTTTACCGTCTATCGATTTTTCAGTACCAACAACCCACAAAACATGGATTCTGACTACATCACGTGTTAGAGGAAGTAATTTACTATGTATTTATGGAACAGGATTTATGTTTCATTACCAGGGTCTGTCAGTATGTTTTCTTGCCGAAAAGTAGCAGTTTTCCAGCGCCGTATTAGATAACTTTTTCTTCTCGCGAAGTAAGTGCGGCAATGTGAAAAAAATTGTACATGTAAATGTGATTATTATTTCTAAAATATGTAAGAAAATATAGAAAATATGTGAAATAAAAATTCTTTGTAGTGCTTAAAAATTCTCTACAAAGCGTTTTCAGAGCGTAGGATGTGACCGATCAGATTTTAACTCGGATTCAGAGCAGCTAAAAGAAAGTTCTACCTCTACAGAAGTAATTGTACACTAGCCTTCATCATACACAAGAGATTTACTAGAAATGTAAAATACGTTACGGGGAACCGCTGCTGAAGTGATGGTATCGTGTAGCCAGTGATGGATCCCGGAGGAAACGGGTGAATAACATACCCCCCTCCCCATCGAACAACACGATAAGACAACAACAGTCTGTAAAAATATATTAGTTTTTGATCGTTTTACGAATGTTCTGTTTGAAACATGAGCAAACACGAGGTTGAAATTATTTCTGCATCACAAACATCCGTTCATCCTTGATTCCGAATGTGCAGTTTCCAAGAAGCAAGGGGTGAGAGTAAGTTTGACATTTTATTGCAAACATATGGTGGTCATAGAAGCGCAGAATCACTACATGGGTTCTAAGAAAAATGATGCCGTAACATATTGCGAAGGAGCATCTTCAATTTTACGTTTTGACGTATACATATATTCAAATGTCACAAAATATGTATTAATACGTTAAAATGTAAAAAAATATAATTATACACAAATATGTAAAAGTATGGAAATTAAAATTAACTCCTATTCAATCAGAAGACTTGTAAACTCCAAAAAATATTGAATGTAGGTATGTTGTTTCTGTAAATACATATAATTTCAGTTAAATCCCTCTCTTAGTTACAATTAGAAGTTGATAAGTTAGTTCCAATTAAATCTAAATTAATATTTTATCCTTATTTTCCTTCGACCATATCAAACACTAGACATCTCATCACTATATAAAGGTCAAAATAATAATAACAACAATAATTAGTATCATTATTATTATTGTAGATGTAAAATAACAATCCCCAGCTTTTGTCCTCTGTTTTCTGTAATTTATTAATATCTGCCCATGTTTGTTCCCTCTGTAGATTACACATAAAACGCGTCCGTTCCCTTCTCTTTACTAAGGACTCACATCAACTCCTCTTCAACATACTTCTCCATCAACTTGACGCCCCTTATTTACGAACTTTCCGGCCCTTTTTTGAAGGTTTTCTAACGCCTCAATTTTCCTTTTTCCTTTCTAACCTCATCATGCCACTCCGTATTCTAGAATTGCACGAACAAGTACCGTATATGGTAAGTATCTGGAATTTGAACTACTTTTTTTTAGTATACGCATTGCAAAGTGCAGCTCTCTCCAGGATGTTTTGTCCGTATTATTAAAGTGATCCGACCAACTCAAATATCTTCGCAGGAACAAACACAAATACTTACTGACACGTACTATGACATTCGTAATTGGAGTGTTCACTCTAGTGAGTCTTCGTAAAATAAATTGATTTACTCCTACCCGGATTTAATTCCATTTTATTTTTGCACGCCCACTTCTGTAAACAGTTTGGATCGTTCTGTAAAATATTCTCATAGGCAGAGGAGCCAATATTCCAATATGTTATACAATCATAAGCGAAAAATCTAATATTCTTTAATAAATCTAATCTTTCTAATCTACTCTCCTTAACTAATGTTAAGAACATCAATGGTCCTAACACTCTCCATAGGGGACCAGAGATGTTACATCGGCTTTGGATGAATATTTTCCAACTACTCTGTTTGGGCGCACGTCGTAAGAAATTCTTGAACCCACAGTTTGTTCTACGGTCTTCTTCTGTTCCTGCCTACTTGGCAGTTAGAAGGACACGTGGAAGAAGATCAAATGCCTTAGAAAAATCTAATTTGTTGATTGATTCTATTCCAAATCTGCTGCGTTCTGACATAAAGCAATTGTCTGGCAGTCGCACGAATACCCAGAGCGAAAACAGTCTTGATTTTGAAATAATCAAATAGTCTTCCAAATTCGTCCAATATATTTCGTAATTAAGTGTTCCATTTATTTGCAGACAACTGACCTTAGACGTACAGGCCGATAAATGTTAAAAATCCTTATAGGTCCACCTTGTGAATCGGTGCTTCTTTGCAAGTTAAGTTTTGAATCTTCTTCTTCTCCTTTTTCATAATACTTTCTGTCCTATTTTTTCTTTTAACAGTTGTTCACGTTCAATGAAAGATAGTGTAACTGTTAACGGCTGTCGCGCCAAATACAAACATAGAAGGTGTCGCTGCTCCCTGTATTGTATACGAGGTTTATCAAAATCAAATTTGTGCGACATTTCTGGTCTATATTTTGAAAATCGTATTGAGCCTCTCCCCAATTTCCCAACTTTTCTTTTAGTCTCGTCTGCATAAACGTCTATGCAGTCACGACACGAAACGGCACACACCACATTTTCAGATTCTAGTTTGGGTATTTTGTCTTTCACATTAAGAATTAAATTCTTCCTGTTCGTGATAACGTGTCTCATGACCACATTAATCTTGTCCCTTTTTATATATCTTTTTATATTATTAGTAATGTTGGGAATAAAAGGCAGAATAATTTGTATCGTGTCCCCCTCATTACAGGGTCTCAGCACACTTCCATTATTACCTAAAATACTCATTCTCTATTTCTTAATGTCCTTTCAAACCAATTCATGGGTTAATTATTTTCGCACAGAATCTGCAATACTATATGAAGGTTAGACTCGTAATGTGATATGTAGTATGATAATTTGAGAATCCTATCAACTAAGCCATAAATCACGCCTAATTATTGTTTGAGAGGATGATTTGACAAGAACTTCAGCACGCTATTGTGCGAATAATCCTTTATGTACCAATTGGAGGAAACATTGCCATAGGCATGGGTTACTGTAACATCTAGGAAATTGATAGTTTTTTTCTTCTTTTTCATCGTAAATTGAATAGAATCATATGAATTAAATTAGTACAGAAACTTATCTAAGTTAGTATTATGTGCACAAATGATTGTTGAAGGAAAACACATTATTTCACAATATTGTGACGTAGTGAAATAAGAAATAAATTTCAATAACAAAAGAAAAATAATATATTAAAGATTATGTACAAGTTACAATGAATTGCTAATGTTAAAACACTCCGGCAACCTTTTCCTTTCAATACCCTGCTTTACCGCAGAAAAATACAAGCCACGCGTGATGCGCGCTGTCGGACCTCCGTCCCGTGACAATTACCGTCACATGGCCTGACGCCAAAATTTAACCCGGTCGTGGCGACCGTGTGCCTACAGCACGCGAGATCGTCTGGCCCTTACTCTCCGGACATCTCGCCCACACTCCTACACTCCTCGTACATACACGTACAAGCTCCCCGATGCTAACTGAATGAGAACGCGGGCGCAGATGGCGCCGCGTTAAATAGTTGAGGCTGACACCCCCACCACTGTTCCATAGATAGGCTCGCCGGCTGGCGGCCGCGAGGCTCGCTGGCCAGCAGCTTGGTTTACGCCCACTCACAGGATTCTCAGGGTTGGCTCGCCTGCTTCCGTAAGCGAGGCTCGCCGGCTAGCATCCTCGGAGTTTACAGCCTACGGTATTTTTGGCTCTGCGGCTCTACCTGAGTCAACCGCCAGAGCGCAAACTCCCGGAAGTTCAGGCTCCTCCTCCCTTCCTCCCCCGCAGCGTACTTTCATCGACCTAACGGTTCTGGCCCTCGTGTTAACGACGCCACAATATACTGTAACCCACCCGTGATTTCTGAAGCGGGGATGAGGTTTTCAATAACACAGTAATTTAACTTTAACAAAATAAGTATTTAATATCTAGAATAATGCTCATGAGTGATGGGTGATATTGCATGACATTTACAAGTATAATACGTGCGACCCTTTTTTTAAAATGTAAAAGTAACTTATTGGTTGACTCGATATAAAAACTAATTCAATTTATAGGCTGCCATGCATGCCATGCTGATGGCATCTTCCCTCCAGCTTCGCTCAGGAACTGTTCTTCCGCATTCTAGCGGGAACGAAGCGAATGATTACCCTTTGTTGTTGTTGGCGTGGCAGTACAGCACGCCCAGCTGGTGGGGTGGTGGGCGTGAAGAGCTGGTCACCTCCGGACAGCTGCAGGATATCACGGCCGCACTTCAGCGTGCCCGTCCACGTCTTCCTCTCCCTTAGGCCGGACCCATGGATGACGACACTGACCTCCAGATCCCCACGGCTAGCGTCGGTGATGATGGATTAGAAATCATCCGTCTCCAGGATCAGGTATTCGCGGACGATCGACTATCGTAGGCGGGATACGCCGGCCTATGGCACGTGACAGCGTGCTGCTGTGCACCGATAACTGGCTAATGCAGTCCACGGCCAGCGAGAATACTTCCCGTCCCGGGAACTATGTCTCCTTTCGCGGGAATCTCATGTGATTCAGAGACCAAACTCTCTCCACGAGATTTCTAAGATGAATTATTGAGGGTTGACTTCCCTCTGCAAGATTTCTAAAGCAAGTTTTTTTTAGAGTTGCTGTCCCCGAATCATGAAGGCTCGGTACTCCCCTCTTCTCCAGTGAAAATCCACCCAATTGTGCGAGATTGAATTTCGCGGAGCATGGTGGGGCGGAGCTTCGACCAATGTCGCGGGATCCTTCCTAACAGGCAAAAATTGTCGTTTGCCGCCGAGGGCAAGCTTTCTCCCGCGGCCGGAGGAAAAAGTCAGCGCAACCCCAATTGCGAAGCCGCACGCGCGCGCCGAAGTTCGTTGTGTCATATATCTGTCTCCCCAAGTGGGTGCAATTGACGTCGGGTCTCTTTGACATGCGGTTCTGTGTGTGTGTGTGAGTGTGTGTGTGTGTGTGTGTGTGTGTGTGTGTGAGAGAGAAAGAGAGAGAGAGGGGGGGAGAGTCACCCTCTTGAGAGCTTGGCGGTTGCCGGCAAAGGGTCCTTCCTATCAAACGACGCGGGGGTCTCCTGTGTCATAAATGACCCTCGCCTTAATAGAACAGGGAAGGGACGCGGGTCAGGTACCTACGAATTCCAACGGCCGCTGTGAAATCGCTGGGTCCGCGATTATATTGATAAATGCTACTATGTCGAATTCGCGGCAGCTCGTACCGTTACAATACACTTGACCACCAGAACAATTTCATACAGAGGAATCGTGTTTTTTTTAGTTTAGGCAAATAATATTCTTAAGCCTCAATTATACGCATATGAGGTTTATTGAGAAACATCGAAATTATGTCTAGACATGAACACATAATCCATAGGCACATTAATACTGCTAATTTTATTGACAAACTCAAAGAGTTTTTTCATGACATGGCTACATGAATATTTAATACTTGTTTTAGAATTATATAATGGAATCTGCTTAGATTGTACTGAGGCGTGCCGATGGACGAAACTACCGGTCTCATAGGAAATTCTATTTTGGTGTTTTAATTAACCCGTACCCGTCGCTGTATGTCCCGTAGTGGGATGTATCCATTGATAAGTTCTGTTGTCTATATACATATGTTGTGTACACCTTTTAATGATTTCTTCAATTTGTTTTATCAATGAGGGTAATTTACTCCTGCTAACCCTTCACTCTTCATATCATCTACAAATACATTTTCGACTTTACATTTTCGACTGTGAATACTCTTCCCGGTCTATTGTTGCGAAACCTCCTTTATCACAGTTGATAAACAATGTTTGCGGATGTACTCTTTTATTTTTTTTTAATGTCTGTACATCCGATTTCATCATTATTATAATAATATTTCTTTAGTAATGAAATTTATAATGTGATATGATCTTTCATTGCACATGAATGACTGTTCAGAAAAAGGTTAGCAATTATGTATAAAATGTGTATGAAACATAGTAATATAAACTATTAATATTATTATTATTACAAAGTTTGATCTCATATTCTGCTCTTTAAAAAAGGTCAAATGCATGTTTTTAAAGAAACGAGTAGTTTTCGCGTGATTTTTCGTTGAAATTAACGTAATTTACAAAAAAAAACATTTTTTCTAAAGTAAAGTTGCGCGAAAATTTTCGGCAGAAATCTCTTCTTATAGAGCCCAGGAAACGAAAAAGTGGATAAATTCTGTTTCTAAATTGAGAAAAAAATTCTCTAACACGTGTTGTTGCCAGAATCCTGTGGGTCCTTGATACGAACAATCGATTGACGGCAAAACGTCTGTCTGGGAACAGTGATAGCGGTAAAACCGTTCAGCCGATTTTCTTCAAAATTGATATTCCCCAATCAATCTGGATAATGTAACGGCCCCTTAAATTTGAAATTGATATTCTAATTTTGGAGGTACTTTACGGTAGCCCCTGGGACATTTTTAAAATTTTCAAAAAAATTGGCGCCTTCAATTTAATTAAATGTTGTATTTGGAAAGCTTTTGGACGTTTATAGAGTGGCTTAGGTCTCATATTCGTTAAAAAACTCTGAGTTTTGAAAAATTGTAAAAAATTCCAAATTTTTTCGGCGTCTTCCTAGAACTAAAAGTTAGAGATATTTCCCGTAATAAAATCTATCTCTTACAAAAAATTTTTTAAATAAGATCATGTATAATTTTTCGAAAATTTGAGTATTTTTCATGTATTATGCGAGAAATATAGGCAATTTTAATTTTTGTTCAAGCAATTTTTCTTAAAAACGGCTATCAAAAACTCGATTAAAAAAATGGTGCAGGTCTCATGCTGGTTAAAAACTCGGCGTTTTCCTACGACTACAATTAAGAAAATTCATTTTTTTTCTTAATGAAATATGTTTATTACAAACGGATGTTAAAATAATTTACTTCCTCGCATTTTGTTTATTTTTCGCATCAAAATTTCAATTAGGCTTTACAAAAAATAATTCAGAGAGAAATTGTGGTATAAATAGTGTTACATAACCACTACTAATGGTGAGGAAGTATGTACTGTTTTAGCACTAGTAGTTTCTTTATTTTTTTCATGTATTCAACAAGGGACGCGTAAAAGGATGGTTTGGCGCAAAGTTTCGTTGATTTCTTTGAATTTGAGAAAATTGCCTGTTTGAAAAATTGGGTTGAGGCAATTAATTTATTAAGCGTCGGGCCGAGTTCGGAATTCACACCGTTTCCTTAGCGTACAAACAAGGCTCACGAGGAGTTTACTTGTTTTCTTGGAGGACCTGAGTTCAAATGTCTGTGCGGAAAACAATCAGAACAGTTAGAAATTATGCGAAAACGTGTGATGTTACATCACTATTTTTTTGTATGTTTCCGTCCGCGGAACTAAATTAGTGTTATTAAGAATGTCATCAAGTGTCATCTGATAACAAAATATTTTTTTTGTTATTTAAGGTCGCATCAACTTCTAGGTCATTAGCGACCACTGTTGCTTGTAACGGTATGGCAACTGTGAGGATGACACGATATGATGATGATGATGATGATGATGATGATGATAGGGGGTGAAAGGACAAACACAATACAACCATGCCCGAGGAGGGAATCGAACCCGCGATCCGCGGTCCGCGGTCCGCGGTCCGAGTCCGCTATTGCACTACTGACCTAGCGATTTCGGCTACCGGATCGGCAACAAATTACTTCTTTTCTAGGTTAGCTTGCCCGTTTGGCAATTAGCTGTATAAAATAGATTTGATTACTGTTCGTAAACACGTTATTTCAATAAGGCAGCTATTATTTTCAGTTCAGGTCATCACGGGCAATCGGTGTCATCCAACACTGCTAATCGAGGAGCAACAATGTTGGTTACGCTACGACAGTGGTATCCACAGGATACTTGTAGACAATCATAACACTAATTTATTATCCTCATTAAATATGCTGAAGATACCAATGCGATAAAACATACCATACACACAGTCGTTGATTGGTTTTAATTAAAAATGTTGGGTACTCTTACAATTCTGTGGATTGTTTCACTTGTCAAAAGCTCTTCTTCTAAAAGAAAAAAAGGAATACAAAAAAATTGTTAAGTGCGTGTTTATGAAAAATAATTATTGTGTGCCTTTTGAATATAGGCAAAAGTTATATTATTTTTAAAAGGCACTAAAGTTAGTAATTCCTTGTATATGATTTTCTTAATTGAGGTCACAGGAGTCGATTAAGGGAAGACCTGGGAAACAAGTCAATTGCTCCAAGCTGCCAATAATTGTTTTCGATATTTGAGTTGCTTCTTTATGCAGAAATAAAATATATATATATATGTGGCGTTATGGATTGTGCAACCCCATAACACCACCGTCTCATGTGTGAACACTACGGAACAGCGAGGATACAGACGCGTTAAGGCAGAGGTACTTAAACGCCGCCTGGTATCCGTTGCCCGTACTAAACGAATGCGAACTAGCGAGCTAGTTTTCTTTGTGAAGGGTTGAGAGAGGGGAAGCAACCCCCCCCATCACGAATTTCCCCAGCGCCGCGCCAATAAATACGCGAACCCGCAAGCGGAAGCTCTCTTTTCTTCCACCACGCGTCGAGTAAGCAACTGCCTCTTGATCACCGTTCGACGAGTCAACATTTTCGTAAAACATTAGATATGTTTGCCGCTGCAACGACTACTAGGTAGGAGTATTCGCGTCGAACAGACGTTCTAGTTAGTTCGCCGCAGAATAGTGCAGATTAAGTAGTGTTTCTTCAATTAACAACACGAAGTAAAAGTTGCCCATTGTGAGGAAACATTAAAAGTTCTAGCTTGTCAAAGTAAAAGTAGCAACGAGCGAGGAACTTGCACGAGTATTCGGTAAAGTGCAAGGGACATTTTCGCACCGTGGGCGTAGTCAATGGCGCCGGTAACAGACGAGGAGAAGAAGAGGCCGAGGACTTGGCGCACGAGGAAGAAGACTGATCGACAACGAAGAAGAACGGAAGAGGACGCAAGAAGGCAACGCAGACGGCAGAGGCGAATCCCGTCTCTTTTACGACGCAAGCGCGACCGAGCGGCGTCACCGCAGCGACCAGCGCACGACCATCAAGGCCAAAATTCGAAATCCACGAGGTAACAGTAGAATCGCAGAAAATAGGTCAAGTTCACGTCGGCAGGAAAACTAGTATAGGAAAGTTAAGAATTGAGGACACGGGTGGCAACAAATTACAGTATTCTAGTAGGAACGGTTTTGATGCGCTATTGCCTGCCAAAAACATTCTACTTAGACATTTATTATTTCGCTAGTTTCAACACAGTTAAATTGTAAATTAGAGTAGTGCACTTGTACACATTTTGTTCTTTACATGTAATATCTTGAAGCGAGAGATTGTAAATTGAATTTTTGATTTCACGTGCAATGTAATTAGAATAGCACAAATTAGATATAATAATTTTCCAAGGAATTCCCAGTGTAGTTTAGGGTAATTATGTCAGAGTATCAATTTTGAAGTAAATTATGTGTTCATTCCATGAGTCTGTGTTGTAAAGGTTCTATTGGGTTTTTGATTATCTTTGTAAAAGTGCGATTCTATATTCTTGTTTTTGTCATTAACTTATGCCCACTAACAGTTTATGGTAAATTATACGTCGTTTGTGTGCAATCTGTTGTGATTTATTGTGTCAAGGTTCAAACCTTTCTCGCACCCCTGAGATCCTGCTCCCTAGATTTTTAAAAGCTCGCTTCACGAGCAAAATCTTGACAACCTGCTTACGGTTTCATGCCTGCTACTGTGAAGGTGGTAATGTTGTTGTAGGTGGGTATGTTTAGAATATATTATATATATATTATAATATATATATATATATATATATTAATAAATATGGACCCTTTCTATAACTTTACGTGTTAATTATGTTCTTCGCATAAGCATGAATGAAAAGTGACGGCTTGTTCATCGGCCCTAAAACCTCTGCCTGTGCTGTAATACTTCGTGGTTACAGGAACATACATTTTACTGAAACATGCCTCTTAACGCACATCGTGTAGTGTAGACCGTTTATAATGTTATTTTGGCACGAGACATGTGAAAATAAACACATGTTCCAGAAATTAATGACATTAGAGGACAAAGGACGGTCGGGTTTACGGGATCTTTCCATTGAACATGAGCGAAATTGCTTTATTAGAATCTCGCGTTCAAGATTTCTATACAATGACTTTACAGAATTTCGAAACGACAGAGGTGTGGTTTGTTCAATGAATATAATAGGATCGTACGAAACAGATAAGCGCGTTTGGAGCAGGCAAAGGTGTGGCTTGGACGTATGTGTACCTTGAACCTGCAGTGATTTAGAGTTGACCTTTTGGGATAGTTTAAAACCACCCACAGTAGTTTGTTGTCTTGCTAGTAGAAACTCTAACTTGATGCTGCTGACGAGAGTTGCAGAGTTCTATAGGGAAAAATAAAACTAATTTTAGTCTCTTGAAAATAAGTATTCTGCTTCTATTTATTTTTCTTCTTTAACCACCCCACTTTGTCCGCATTATTTAATGATAGTTCAATCATTCTTAGCATTCTCTTAGCTACGAATACATGAGTTTAAAACAGGTTCAAACAGAACCTAAAATGGCTAATAGTGCTTTCGTGAAATGTAACCAAATATGCCATCAACCAAGACAAATTGTTGTACCTTGGTCAGCTTCAATGTACAATACTACCCTCATAAAATTAATATATGCAAATATGTTCTCGTTGTATTCAATTAAATATAATGATGCCTAAGAATAAAATGTTAGTATGTGTGTTCATAATATACTCAAAAACGTCTTTACCGATTTAACTGAAAACTTCACAATTTGGTCTTAATATTGGTGTTGACTGTTTAGACCTTAGAAGGGGAGGTAATTTCTACTGCTAATTAAAGATTTGATTTATGTACAATTCGACTTTTTCAATCGCTTGCAACTAGCTCAGTGGCAGCATTTTTCAGTGTCGCTGACTGAGAGGTCCTAGGGTTCGTGTACCGATAGTGATGCATTTTTGACAAGAATTGGTCGAATTCAACCAATGGAAGAGAAATCTTGCTCCCGTATGTTCTGATTGGATATTCCTCCCAACTATGTCTAGAGAATGCTGCATCGGTATCTTAACAAACAAATCACGTTATGTACGCGGTATGTCCTTCCTCATTCTTCTCCCCTTCTTTTTGCACACACACACACACACACACACACACACACACACACACACAACCATACAAATCAGGAGTTGAGAGCTTGTCTCAGTTGGGCCGGGTTCACGTTGAAAAAGATAACCCTGCAAGCCAACGTGTAGGCCGGTGATGGATCTCACGTTCCAGGTTGGGAGACAGCCACCTACCGGGATATACCATGCAGCACACTTACGAGACTAAGGATCACAATAGCTGGTCACGCGCTGGAACTAGATAACTAATCGACTGCCTGCCGTTGACGTTGTATTTTGCTATTATGTTGTTGATTTTTATTTGCATTATTTTCTAAACATTGATTTTTATTTGCATTTTTCCGTGTTTTGTGATTTAAGTCACAGCAATTCGATTACGATTAAATTTTTATTTGTATTTTATTTGATTATACGGTACAACATATCTAGGAGCAAGGTACTCCACGAGTGTTTTACCTTGGTTCTAATGTATACTTTTACCTGTTAAAAATTTTGTAAAGAAATATGCAACAATCACTTAAGTATATTTATATAGTGTATATATGTGTCTATATACACTTCAAAAGAATATATAGTTTGATTCTCTATTATTTTAAATATTTAAAATAAAAAACGCGAGAAAAAAATGAAAACACGAAGAAAGGTTCGAAGTAAAACATTTCCCCCACATTGTTCAACCACATAGCTCTACGTTTACATGATATTTTGAACCGAAACGGATTACTAGTAAATTCGGTTTAGGAAGATTTTAGGTATAAGACATTTTCGAGAGTATAGATATTGGGTTAATGTCATGATAGAAGAAACTCTGTAATGAAGAAAATTATTTCAAGTCATTTTCGCTTCTTGTAAATTAACATAATTTACGAAAATTCTAGTTTTTACTTTCGATTATCCTACGGTATAAATAAAAGCATAAAACTGTTGATACTCTTTTAAATTCATTGGTTAGATTAAAAATATAATCATCAGGAAAAAAGTATATATAACTCCAAGGTATAGTTATTTCTTCTATTCATCTGCTTAATATGATCACAACTTCACTATTTCGCAACAAATACGTGGAATTTGTAGATTGGAAATGCAAATTAGAAATATAAATGATGTGAGAGTATTCGTTACTCTGTACTTCTTGCCGGACCTGTGCTTTAAGTCTAACTGTGACGAAGAGGTCAAGAAAAGGAATAGTTCATTTTTCTTAATTTTGCGTTTGTTCTTTTGGCCGCAACTTGAAAACCTCTATCTGTTAGTAATGAAATTACTTTTCTCCTCTAATTATAAAAAAGTCCAACTACTGTAATGCAATATAATCACGTAATCGAATATGCGATTCTTTCTTTACCAAACTAAACAATTTTTTATTGCATTTTTGTCTTCAGAGAGACTATAATAAAATATATGTGGAAATTCCCGCAAAAACCTCTGAATCAGTTCCGATTGCGTTTGCTCGCCTCTGTTTTGTTCTGTAGGTTAATGCATATACATTTCCTGTTCTCATATTCATAAATGCTGTATTTATTTTGTTTTCCGTATCCTGGAGATTCAACCGGAAGTCACAAAAAACTTCAGGGAAATAAAAATAAGGAAACCATGATATTTATTATTTAAAAAAACGTTATTATCAGACTTAAAAAAAGGAAAATTTTAACGTTTATTCATTCGATCCAAACCTTTACATTAGAGAATAATTGTGCATAATTTTCTTTCCCTTCTTGTTTTTCTTAATTAGAATATTGTAATACCCTGTAAGTGGAAATAATGTTTCTTTTCAGTTTCGAAAAATAGGAAGAAGTACGTAGATGTATGTTCATTCATCCGTCTTACTTTCAAAATAAAGAGTCGTTCAGAATGATGATTTATCTTCAACAGTTTGATAATATCAAAATGTATTGCTTTTAACCTTCGTTGCCATTAAATTTTATGACTTTCATTATATTATTACTGACCTATATTTTAGCGTTTCCTGTAAGACCTGAAGGATTGTTAGCTTTATAAGTAAATCTACGGTGACTCGAAATGTAAACGATGAACATGTTTACTAGTAGGCCGAGGATACTTATTAAAGTTAATATAAAGATTTAATTTTTTATCTGGTTCTGTTAATTATCATTGTGTTGTAATTATCCATTTTATTTTTATATTATATCTGCTTGATCAGCGTTTAAATTTTTTATCTAGTTTCTCGATTTTCCACAATTGTACATGTTGCTTTAATCGGTCACAGTTTGCTTGCAAATCAATTTCTTTTCTGCAGTTATTAATAGTTCAGATCATGTGATTAAAGAGAGGAACTAAAGAGAGGATTAATACTAAAACACTAGAAACAATAATAGAAGATTGACTGAAAACATTGCGAATATGATTGGAAGTTATTAAACCACGTCATGCAATTTCAAATATAATCTTGAGATGATGGTTATTGTTCAATTTTCTGAGTTTGCTGCCCTCGTTGCAGTGCAGTGCAGTGCAGTGCGAACAAGTGTGTTGGGGCCCCGGAGGGCCGGCACGGGTCGCAGGTTGGCGCCCAACGCGCGGGTTCAAGAGGACGGGACAGAAGGACGCCGCCTGCGGCCACTCCTTCGCGAAATGAGCGACGCGAGGGGCTAAGGCAGGGCTTAGGCTCAGGAACGGCATGGAATCAGGAGGGCGGGGGCGAGGAGAATACGTGAAACCAGGAATGGTGAGGGCTCAGGAAGGGCGAGAGCTCATGGAAGACGAGAACACAAGGAAGGCGAGGGCGAGGGTTTAAGGAGAGCGAGTTGTTAGGAAGACTGAGGTCTGCGGGAGATTGAAGGCGGAGGGGTAGAGGGAGGGCGAGGACGGAGGGAGGGCGAGGACGGAGGGAAGCTAGTGGTTAGAGAGAGTTAGGTTTGCGGGATAGTGAGGGAGGACGGAGAGACAGGGATGAGGAAGAGCGATGGCGAAGGGAGAACAAGGACAGAGGGATGGCGAGGGTGGAGGGGGGCGAGGGGTTAGAGAGAGTGTGAGCTCAGGAAGGCGAGGGGCTTGGAAGGCGGAAACTCAGGACAGAGAATGTGAGGGAGACGAGGCGAGGATGCACGCGAGGCTACGGGAGAGCGAGCTTGAGGAGGAGGCGACGCTGAGGGAGAGCGAGGCTGAGGTGAGAGCGAGGGCTGACGAGACGAGGGCTTGAGGAGAGCGAGGCTGAGGGAGACGAGGGCTGATGGGAGAGCGAGGCTGAGGCGCAGAGCGAGGCTAGGGCAGCGAGGGCTGAGGAGACGCAGGTCTGAGGAGCGAGCTAGGGAGAGCGAGGCTGAGGAGACGAGGCTGCAGGGAGAGCGAGGCGCCTGAGAGCCGAGGGCTGAGAGAGCGAGGCGTGACGCGAGAGCGAGACTGAGGAGGACGAGGGCTGAGGAAGCGAGGCTAGAGACGGAGTGCTGAGGAGAGCGACGCTGAGGGAACGAAGGCTGAGGGAAGCGAGGGCTGAGGGGAGACAGGCTAGGAGAGCGAGGGCTTGAGGGAACGAGGGCTGAGGACGAGGGCTGAGGGAGAGCGCGTGAGGAGACGAGGGTGAGGAAGCACTGAGCGAGAGCGAGGCTTGAGGGAGAGCCGAGGAGCGCTGAGGGAGAGCGAGGCTGAGGAGACGAGGGCTGAGTGAGAGCAGGCTGAGGGACAGAGCAGGCTGAGAGACAGGCTGAGGGAAGCAGGCTGAGGAGCGAGGAGGAGAGCGAGGGCAGGGAGAGCGAGCTAGGTGAGAGCAGGGCTGAGGTAAGACGCAGGGTGAGGAGAGCGAGGCTAGGAGAGCGAGGCTGAGGGAGAGCGAGGCTGAGGAGAGCGGGGCTGAGGAAGACGAGTGAGGGAGCGAGGCTGAGGGAAGCGAGGCTGAGGAGAGCGAGGTGAGAGAGCGAGGCTGAGCCGAGAGCGAGGGCTGAGGAAGCAGCGAAGGTGAGGAGACAGGCTGAGGGAGAGCGAGGGCTGCAGGGAGAGCCGAGGGTCTGGGAAGCGAGGGCGAGGGAGAGCGAGCGTGAGAGAGCGTGAGAGCGACTAGAAGCGAGGGCTGAGCGAAGCGAACTGAGACAACGAGGCTGAGGGAGATGCTGAGCTGAGGGAGCGAGCTGGGGAGACGTGAGTGGGACGCATGGTGAGGCGAGAGCGATGGCGGAGGAGAGCGAGACTCGAGGCGAGACGATGCTGAGGGAGATGCGCCAGGGAGCGTGGGGAGACGCGAGGCCTAGGTGAGAGCGTGCTTGAGGAGAGCGAGATGAGGAGATGCGAGGCTAGGAGCGACTGAGACGAGGGGGCCTGCAGGAGAGCGAGGCTGAGGGAAGAGGCCGACGGAGAGCTGAGCGAAGCCGAGCGAGAGGATGACTGAGGAGAAGCGAGTGGCGAGCAGCAGAGCGGAGACAGGGCGCTGAGCGAGCTGAGGAGAGGAGCGAGCGGAGGAACGCAGGCTGAGGAAGACGAGGTGCTGAGGAGAGCGAGAGCTGGGAGGAGCTGAGAGCGGCTGAGGAGAGCAGGGTGGATGGAGGAGCGAGGACTGAGGGAAGCGAGGTAGGGGCGGCAGGGAAGCGAGGCTGAGGAGAGCGAGGCTGAGGGCGAGAGCGAGGCTGAGGGAGAGCGAAGGGAGGAGGATGCAGGAGCCAGGTGAGGAGAGCGAGGCTGAGGGAGAGCGTGGCTGAGGAGAGCGAGGCTGAGGAGAGCGAGGCTGAGGAGAGCGCTGAGGATGAGCGAGGCTGAGGGGATCGAGTGGAGGCGAAGCGCTGAGGGAGACGAGGGCTAGACGATGAGGATGTTCGGATTGAGGCTGAGGGAGAGCGAGGCTGAGAGAGAGCGAGGAGCTGAGGAGAGAGCGAGGCTGAGGAGAGCAGGGCTGAGCGAGAGCGAGGGCTTGATGGAGAGTAGCTGAGAGAGCGAGGCTGAGCGGAGCGGGGTGAGGGAGAGCGAGCTGATGGAGACGAGGCTGAGGGAGAGCAGGCTGAGGAGAGCGAAGGCTGAGGAGAGCAGCTGAGGAGAGCGAGGCTGAGGCCAGAGTTAGCTAGCAGATTAGCGAGGCAGGAGGCTGAGCAAGTTAGGGCTGAGCAGAGTAGCTGATGCGAGTTTAGGCTAGGCAGAGTTAGGCTGAGCAGACTTGGGCTGAATGCAGGTTAGGCTGAGGGAGAGTGAGGGCTGAGGGAGAGTGAGGGCTGAGGGAGAGTGAGGGCTGAGGGAGAGCGAGGGCTGAGGGATTGCTTGAGGAAACTGTGGGCGTAGCGAGGGCGAGGGCATGCATATGGGGGAGGTGGAGGAAGGAGTCTATAGCGGTCGCATTCTCGAAAACGTACCCGTAGAATCAGCTGACGTTGCGCGTGAGGGTAGAAACGCGAGTGAGGAGATTGTGTGGAGATGGGTGGGTTTAGGATGATTGAGAGATATGCTTAGGTCGGTTGGTAATGGAGATAGAGCTATTAGTAACAGTGACAGAGATTGCCTTGGCTTGATTCTTTTATTAATTATAAATGATTTCGGTCTCGTCAACTGCTAAGGTCATTAGCGACGAATGTGTAGTCCATGCTTTTTTCCTGACGATGCTTTCCTCCTGTGACGGTGGTCTTTCCCTGCTGGATGACGAGATTCGATGCCAATGTAGCGTCGGCTGGCCGGTTTTCTCCAACCGGGTATCTACTACCAGCGGCGTTCCACCCCAGCCGGGACGAGATCGAAGCCCTGACTAGTCTCCCAGAATATGTGGTAGTGTCGTACATGTTGGTGTAAGTGTGTGTAAGTAAGTTGTTAATACGGTAGTGATGAGGAAGAAAAGATCGCGCCCGCTTGTTAGGGTACTGTTTCGGCATTCGCTTGGTGTTGATGGGTGAAATTACAAAAACTTCCCATCAGAGTAGCCGGTCGCTTGACTTCTCTACCAGACAGCAACTGAATATGACCTAGCTGACAAGCTAGTGTCGAATATGCTGCCACCACTGGAACCTAGGACCACCCGTCAGAAGCACAGGAGTGGCATCAGTCAATTGCCTTGGTAGTAAAGGCGGCGTTTGTGATACTCTTTACAGTCTAGAAAGAGAGGTTAGAGGTTGCAGTGTGTAAGCTTCTTTCGCCCTCTTTTTAGTACAGACAATGGAATTCGATTGATGACAGCAGCAGTTGTTACAGTTCTTGTAGTAGAAATGGTAACAGAGTCGAGTTCGACTGTGGAAGTTGTGGAGCTAGGTTACTTATTATATTTGTTTGGGGGCAGTTACAAAAGTGAACGCTGCTGTTTTTGGCAATATGGTGATAGTAGTAATAACTACAAAATTATGATTCGAGTCGGGATGTAGTGGATTTAAGCAAGATGTTGACAATTGTAATACTGGATGGTTAATGGCAGTAAGCGATTGGTAGCCGAGTGTAGTGGAAGTGGACAGGTGCTTGCTGGGTCGATAGGCTCTTCAACGGCAGTTCAGATGGGCGTGGCAGTAGCGGCAACAGAATGATAGTAATACCAACCGCAGGAGAGACTCCAAAGAGCGTCGCTGAAGGCTTGAGTGCGCGGTCAACACGATCCAGTGATCTTCGTGACGACTCATTTAAATACCGGCAAGGCGCTGCCGGATATGGGATGGTGTCTATAGTACACTGCGCCATCTTGCGCAACACACCCAGGGGAGAGAGTACCTAACAGGGTGTTTTTGGAATACGGCGGCCTTCTCGGCGCTTCTCACTCCGCCGGGAGGATACCGCATAACTCTTCAAGGGAGACTTTTTATTCGTATTGTGGCCGCTCCTAATATCGACAATTTCAAGTCGCCTTTCCCACTGCATCCTTCTCGATAAACATAGAGCCGGGAATTCTGTAAATACACTTTATTTCCATTAAGAATATTCTGAAAGCATTTTTGAATTTTCTTACAGTCGCTTACACACTAAAAGTGACTTCTATGCTATTGGTATCAGCAGTGGGAAAATATAAAGGAGCAGTTGCTTGTAAACTTCACTCCGCTGTGTATGCACGCACTGTATTTCTTAGAGAAACTCTCTACGTCTTGAATTTCTTACAGAGACATTTTCTTAACATGTGAATGCGTAGAAACATGCTGGTCCATATTTTACTTTCTCGCCTTACTACGTAATTATATAATAAAGAGAAAGTATTGTAATGATGCTGAAAAAACGGTGATTTTTTGACAGAAAATCTCTTATCGAAAATGTTGATCAATCTAGAACATATACCAAGTAAATTATTTCCAATAATACTTTACAATCTTAATGCACAATTTGTGATATCTTGGTACTGAGAATTGGTTGAGCAAAATGCCTCTTTGCGCTACCTCTATGTCCGTCCGTCCATCCGTCCGTCTCTCTAAACGCTAGCGTCTAAATCGCTCAAACGATTTTGTCCAAAACTCATTTCCCGATCGGACTACATCAACTTGAGGCTCTGGGAGTTTTTAACTGATATTTGAATTTTGATGGTACTTAACATTGTCTCAATAAAATTTCCCAAGTATAAAAAATAGCTAAAAAACTTTTGATTAAACGTCGGAACGCTTAGAAGATTGGAGTAGGTTTCATTTTTGTTGAAATCCCAGATTTTTCAGAAATGCGTAAGTAAAAGCTTTTTTCAGCGTCTTCATATTCCTAAAACTACAATACTGAAGATAGTAATGTTTACTCTCAATAACGTCTATTCTTCAAAAATGGACCTTAAAATAAGGCCATGTAAAATTTTAAGCAAGTATCTGTTGTTTTTGCGTAATTTTTCGCAAAATATAGGTAATGTTTAAACAATTATTTTCTCGAAATACCGCCTCAATTTTTTCAATAGCAAATGTAGAAATAATGCGAGGAAGTGTGTGCTGTTGTATTGCCACTAGTTTGAAAGCCTCGGGAACGTTCATTTTAAATGTTCGGCTGGAGGTGTCGGTGATAACGTGAATAGCGTGAAAGAGTTCTTACCTGAGTGCAAATCCCCCAAAAACTTGTCGAAACATTTTGCACTTGCAGGTGGTATTTTGATATTGAGTAGTCGTTACAAATGTGAAAAAGTATATTAAGTAAAAGAGTATAAAAATATTATTATTAAGTAAGAAAAATTAAAGATTACAGTATTAAAGATTAGTATTAAGTAAGAAAAGTATAAAAAGTAAAAATGTGAAGCCTCACATTTTTCTGTTAGAAAAAACATTGAAGACTAGTATCATAAACAACGTTATTGTTATTATCATAGGCATATTAATTGATATTGATGGAATGTTTTAGTGCATGTTTTTCTCGGGAAGTGGCGGTGATCTTTCTTCCGCTGTATGGCGAGATCGGGCGCCGACCTATCGCCGGTTTGGCGGGTTTTTCCCCAACCAGGAATCTCCCACCAGTGGCACACCGTTCTAACCGGGACAAGGTCTATGTTCCCGACCGGTCTCCTGGCATATGTGGTTGTGTAGTGCATGTTAATGGTTCTGTGTCTGTAACGGGTGAGGATAGGACAAGGAAGAGGAAGGTAAGATCACGCGCGGTCCATAGCGCGTTTGTTAGGGTACTGCTCCGGCATTCGCCTGGTGTTGATAGAAGAAACCACGGAAAGCAGCCGGCCACTAGAATTCTCCTCCAGACGACTGAATTCGACCTAGCTAACAAGCTTGCGTCGAAAATCCTGCCACCGTCGGGACTCGAACATAGGACCTCCGGGTCAGAGGAACTGCAGTGACATCAGTTGATGCCCTGAACCATCTCTCCCGGTTTAATTGAAATAATAAATTATGTTGCTAATAATAATTAGTAATAAATATATTACTAAACTATATTAATAGAAATAATCATGATGACGGCAAAAGTGTTTTTAATTACTGAATGTTTAGAATAATGATTCACAGGAATTTCAGAATGTTGACCCAACTCACCTTTCTCTAACCATGACGGTTGAGGGCTCTTTTATTTTATCTGCTAATGTTTTACGTGCATCACATGGAGGCTTACCCTACATGAAGTTAAGCTGTCCCAGAAGAGTCCTTGAGGATCAAACGACACCCATGGGACTCGTAGATTTAGGTCCCTTCTAGAACCTCGCACTAGGACGGCGTTATATCATTAGGAATAGATATGTAGAACTTGTAAGTATATTTTAATGAATTTAAGACCTCGATAATTCAACTGTAGGGGTATAGTGAATTATTTAGAAACAGAAATATCTTATTTACTTATTCTTTGAAATTGTTAATGAATCTCAATGAAAATTGTAATCTAATGAAGCTGATAATCTTGTATTAATTATTTAGTTGTCAGTTAGTTGAATTAATATCAGTGTCACGTTTGATTGTTTTAAGAATTTTTCCATTGCAGAAATTCGCCGAAAAATGAATTGTATAATTAGATATCCTAATCACCATAAGGTTATTTATTTATTTAACGTGAGAAACATTGGAAATGTAAGCGAAGTTTGGGAGAAAGACCATTTATATTCAATTATTGGATTCAAAAAATCATTATCTCAATCATCAATCAGTCCTTAAAAAGTAAACATGACGGCTTATATAAAAATACTAGAAAATTATTACCACTCTTTTTACTTTCTCGACTTCGTTAGAAAAAGTATTGTAATCGTGCGCAGGAAAACTGTTTTTGTAAGGAAATATCTTACTGCCGGCCCCTGTTAACGAAGACGTGGATAAATACTGTTCCTATATATAGTAAATTACTTTACCAAGTATGTGGTGTAGCAAGACCCCCATATTTTGTGGTTCCTTGATACCGAAAAATCGATTGACGGCAAATCGTATGTCCGTCTGTGGCCAACGCTTGCGCCTAAACCGTCTACTCAATTTTCTCTAAACTTGATATTCCCGGATCTATCTAAACGAACTCAAGGTTTTGGGTGACTTAAACGGATATTTTGGTATTTGACTGTACTTAACATGAGGCTCCGCATTTTTAAAATTTTTCACAAAAGTGGCTTAGCAGTTTTGATGAAACGTCATCGAATATCGTAAAGAATGCTCATGAGAATGGTGCAGGTCTAATGTTCGTTGTAATCCTTGATTTTTCGAAAATTTCCAAAGTGCAATTATTTCGGGCGCATTCATGCAACTAAAATACGAAAGATAGAGAATTTTCCCCTTAAAGAGATCTCTTCTTTAAAGATACATCTTGAAACAAGTTGATGAACAATTTTGTTCGAAAATGTGAGTAGTATTAGAAAAGAAGGCATTTTTTAATTTCTTGAAAACAATTATTTTCTTAAATCCACTCCAAATTTTCCCGTTAGATTTTCTCTTCGTATTTAATGAAAAGACGTTACAAATAAGGGCTGTTTTCATTTCCTGCCAATTCTTTGTATTGTCGAAAATTGAAATTAATTTTTCAGTTCTACAAAACTAAATATTGACATTTTTACCCTATAAAAATCGGATGTTTCAAGTGAATGATGTACAATACTTTGAAAAAATAGCTTTTGCGTAATTTGAGCCTCAAACATTTATGATTACACATAATTTGAGCCTAAATACAATGTATTAAAAAAATCTCAAAAACAGCGCCAAGGATTTTCTTCAAATTCTTTTTACACGGTTAAACGAAGAGACCCTTAAAAGAATGGCATGGGTCTCATTTTTGTTGAACTCTGTGAATTTTCAAGAACTGCAAATTCAGAAATAATGCGAGAGAGAATGTGCTGTGGGAGAACTTTTTAAATATTACTTATATTTCACGCAAATTTCGGCGACAGCTACTCATATTTTCAAGTAATTGAACACGAACTTATTTCAAGATGTGTTTTTGAACAGCATATTCATTAACAAAAAAATCTTTATCTTCAATATTATAGTTGTAGGAAGACCATCCAACATTCCACGCAAGTCACAGAGACGTAGTAAATTGGCCATATGCTACCAGACCATGTTCATTAATAATACTTTCAATATTGCGATACAAGGAAATAGTAGAAACGCCTTATGCATTCATCTCTATAATATTCAACACAACATAGCTATTAAACTTCTTTAAATGAAAATAATAAGCGGTATTTGAAGCCTATATATCTGCATTAATTACTTTTTGATATTATTAATCGTCCTCCTCTCTATATTGGGCGGAATGCCATTTGAGAAATGTCTCGTGGAAGTCATTGTATGTTTGTTCTCATATGAAAGAGCTATCTTTTTATACCTCCATTATCACCATTTTTTAATGCTAGTGTACCAGCAATAGTTACCATTTTGATAATGACACGACCAGACACACACTACTCCTCTTTGTGAGCATGCATTATTCTTCGACTATGTATATTCTGTTGCACGTTTTTACGAGATGCTTTATAGCTTCAAAATCCCTGTCACATGGCAAAAAAGAATGTCCTCTTAGAGGGAAATATGAATTATAATTCTGAAAATGTTACCAACCGAATTTAACAAAAACGTAGCCGATTTGTAATTTTTAATTTGTCCAGGGCATACAACACTGAATGATATTAGGTGACTGACAACTTTCAATTTTTTGTTTCCCTTATATTGTTCAAAAGCTACAAATGTCGGAAGTTATTCTTTTGGCAATACCTTCACTGTAAATATAAGGAGCTGAATGACCAGTCTGTAGGTTGTGTATACAGAAGGAGAATACAGACAGTTGCCGTAAACACTCGGTACAGAATTCTCTAATTTGCCATAAGAAGGTAACAACGGGAGATAATCCCTTTCTGCATTATTAAGAACTTCATTTGGCAAACATTTCACAAAAATTACATGTTCCAATAGGCAAATATGCATACTTTTTAATACATTGTAGATATTAACACTACCAATTTATGAACAAAAAGACGACAATCATTAAAATTTTCGTAGATATACCCCATCTGCATCATATAATACATTTGTAAATCCATATCATTCCTAACACAAGTTTTTGAGAAAACACCATTTCAAATTGTATAATTTACTGCTGTTAAAACTCGCTCAACGAATGTTTTGAAAATAGTAAACTAGTAGTGTTACATAATTTCTCGCAATACTAGTAACGGCTTCTTAATATTATAAAATAGTAGAATCCACCAAGGGTTCCAACGCACCAAAATATTTGCCTGAACTGGAAATTAAACTTGAGCGCTTACACTCCGCAACCAATGCTTTTAACTGTTATCGTACTAGCGATGATTAAGGCTACAATGTTTCTCGATGAATAAAAATTGTACTTTTGCAATTTTTTCAATTTCTGAGGATTTACTGAAAATCAGAACTATGCCATTTTTATAAGCGTTCTTTTCTCTATTCAAACAACGAATTTATGGAAATAACTTGGAGTTAAATTTGAGAAAAATATAAAATGTCCTGTGTTCTTCGTATGAAGTACTCATAAAAATTAAAAACATTTGATTCAAATCTTCGTAAGCCGCAACATCAGCTAGACCGATCGCAAAATATCAGTTTTGGGAAACTGTTTTGTGTACAATTTAAATGTACATTTAGATAGCGTCGTCCACATAAAACGGACAATTGAATTGCCGGGACTAAGGGCAGACGTACGTGCAAGTAAGCACTCACGAAGAGCGTAAGATATGGACAGTTTAGATAAAAATATACTTTCTAGGAATAAAGAACACCCAAACGTGTCTTTTCACCTACTACATTTGTGAGAATGAAATATTCTACTTATAGAGGAAAGAAAGATCAACCTTTTGTGTATGAGGAACCCACAAAACCGGTTTTTCAGTCAAAATCTTGGATCTTTTCCTTTCAGCATTATATAACTTACTATATGCGGAATATACAAGACATAAAATCATGAGATCGGTTTTTAAATAGTTTTAGGGCTTCACCATATTAGCCATACTCTATGGTTCTATCCAGAAGTCTGTGCATTTATTATTTCCAGTTGCCATTTAACCAACTCGAATAGAATACGAACCATCATCTGATCTGACAGAGATCAAGGTCTTAGACTTGTGGAACATCCATTTACATGAAGCGCTCGTTACGTTTTCCGGTTACAAGTTTCAGTACTAATCCGGATTTCCACCGCCTGTTGCGAGCGACGCCTGAGCGCGGCGCGTGGAGCGCTGTTAGGGATCCGACCGCGACGCCGCCCAACGCAGTACGTCTGCTTGAAGCGACGAGCGCCGATCGCGATATCGAGACAATATGTCCCGCCTCGGCCCGGATCTCCCCGTCGGCGCTTGCTCATTGCTGCGCGCAGATATCTCGCGACCGCCTGCGCCGTCAGATTGGCTCCCTGAGATTATCCTCCCAAGCGATCGGAGGACGTCCGCCGAGGCGAGGCTAGACGAGGCGGATGGAGTGAGGCGGGGCGAGACGAGGCCAGGCAAGGGAAGGAAAGGGAAGGGAAGGGAAGGGAAGGAGAGGCGAGGCGAGCTCTGGCCGGAGAGGTCCTTAGAGGACGGCACCTGAGACTAAGCGGTGTGGGGCCGTAGAGTGCTGAACCGTGGGGCGAGAGACGTAGAGCACAAGGCGTGGGAATGCGGAGCAGGGCTCTTAGCGGTGTGGGTATGGTAGGAGCGTGGGGTGAGGAAGCGTGGGGTGAGGAGCGTGGGTGAGGAGCGTGGGGTTGAGGAGCGTGGGGTGAGGAGCGTGGGGTGACGGGCGTGGGGTGAGGAGCGTGGGGTGAGGAGCGTGGGGTGAGGAGCGTGGGGTTGAGTGGCGCGAAGAAAGCGGGAGTGGGGTGAGATTCACATGATCGTGGGCGTGGAAGATGTAAGGCGATAGAACACAGGATATTATGGACGTAGGGTGAAGGGTGATGGGTGTATGGGCGGCTGGGTGTATGGGCGATGGGTGCAGGGCGATGGGTTGTTAGGGCGAATGGGTGGTCAGGGCGTAGAGGTAGGGCGTAGGGCGTAGGGCGTAGGGCGTAGAGCTGTAGGGCGTCAGAAAGCGTCAGGGCGTAGAGCGTAGGCGTAGAGCGTAGGAGCGTAGAGCGTAGGGCGTAGAGCGTAGGGGCGGAGAGCGTAGGGCGTAGAGCGTAGCGGCGTTGAGCGTAGGGCGTAAGAGGCGTAGGGCGTAGATGCGTAGGCGTGAGAGCGTAGGGCGTGGAATAAGGGACATGGAGCTAGAAAGTGTCGAAATATGAGGCGTATGAGCGAAGCGATGGGGTGGCTACGTGCGGGCCATGTCGGCAGGGGGTGGAGCTCTGCGGCTTGCAAGGCTGAGGTGTTCTCCCTTTCCTTAAAAGATGGGGGACTCGAAGCGCGGATGTCACGGCATTTGCAGATCTCGTCCTACTGACCTTTCGGCATCATCGCAAGGTCTCTGTTGCCTGCTCCATTTACCTTCGCTGGTTTTTCAACAATTGCGTTGCCAAATGCTGCTCTTTGGATGTCTACTTTGTATCTAGTTGTCCCAATCCTGTTTCTCACGTGCAACCATTCTCCTGCAGGCAACTTACTCGTGTCGAATGACTGTAAAGGAAACCGAAACAATAAAAATGAATCTACCGACTTCTGGCTCTTTGTCCGGACCCTTTAACCCGTCATAACCAGTCTTGGTGGCTGTTCGGTCAGTTTGGGTCACCTTGTCCAATAGTTGTTCTCGCCGATTAGCGAATTGCAAAGAACGTACTGTCAAGTTAACTCTGCTGACAAACCTAGTGATTCTAGGCGTCGCCTGTTGTTCCTCGTCCGTCTACGCCCTTCCCTTCTAGCTGCCTTTTATGCCCCCGTCCCCCGTCATCATTGTTCTCGTTGTCCTGGTGACTAACTTGGCCTCTCAGAGCTGGCCCCAATTATTGCATCTTTCAGTCATCACACATCCGATAATCAGTGGCCATCCTCACAACTACCTCATTACACTCACCTGCAATAACAACCAAGCGTGGGCCTCCTGTCGTCACAGTATCCCTGTCTCACAATTACCCCTGTCGTACCCACTCATGAATCCTCGGCACGTAGTTGTATTCTGCTGACTTCTGGGCGGTCCTCCGCCAGCGTCCACACGCTGTGCCGTTCCGCCGCGCGGCCGGCCGAGTGGGACGCCGGAGGTGGCGTCCGCGCCGGCGCGTGGGGCGGGGGCGGCAGCAGGGGGCGGGGGCGGGGAGGGCGGGTGGGGCGCGCGCCGGCGCCTCATGCACCTGCAATTAGCGCCGGAATTGTGATTGACCGGCTAATGTGTGGCATAATTGGAGGCTATCCGAACCTGCGCGGACGGATCCGAATTTCATCTGGTCAAGATTGAATTTATCCGCAATCGCCCGCGGCCGCAGTAATTGCGCTGCCGGCGCTTCCTCGGCGCAGGGCGCGCGGGGGCGCGCGGGGGCGCGGCGCGGGGGCGGCGCGGGGCGGCGCGGGTGCGGCGCGGGATGCGAGCGCGGGGGCGGCGCGGGGGCGGCGCGGGGGCGGCGCGGGGCAGGCGAGGCGGGCGAGGGGGGGGCCGAGCGGCGGCAGGCGCCTCGCATGCACTGCGTGCCGTTCCCTGCGCCGCCCGCGCGCCGCCCGCCGCCACCGCACAGCTCGCCCGTCGGCGGAATTGCAACGCGCCCGCAATAGCCCATGGACGGGGCGGGATGTGTTGGGGATGGGCCCGAGTGGCGCCGGTGGGCAGGAGGGCTGGGGGGGGGAGGGCGCCAACGGCGGATTGTGGGAGATTTCGCAGGTCGTCAAGCGTCCGGCGGGAAGACTAGCATCGCCAGAAGAAGAGATTTGGCTGAGGCGGGCGAACGAGGGCAGGAGAAGACAATGGATAACGGGTGGGCGGAGAAGTGGCGGCCGATGGACGTTGCGGGAGGCAGCGCCCGTTGGGTGGGAGGGCGCTCTGTTGGCAGAAAGGGAGGGAGAAACAACGGTGAGGGATGACTGGCCCCGCCCCGCGCGAGTTCCGATGAGGTTGCCCCCTCCGCGCTGAAGGATGGACGAGGCGCTCTCCAAACGAGTGGCACGTCCGGGCACGTGCCTGTGCGCGCCGCCATTAGCTCCCCGCGGGCTAATCCTGCGCGCGGATTACGGGCTGCGCGATCGGCCCAAACCTCAACCACCGCCTTCGCCTGCGCTTCCGACCCGCACACGCCCCTGCTCTCGATATTGTCTACACCCTTTCCTTTTTTCCTTTCCACGCCCTCTCCGTCTCACCCACTAATATTTCCTCGTGTTCATTCTTCCTCGCTGTCCTATCCACTAACTGAGATAGCTCAGGGGAACACGTGTTGTCACTACAGAGTGTCTGGGCGGATGCTTGTGTGAGGGACATATTTGGAAAGGGGAACACCGCATGCCGACGTGTAGGGCGGCGCCGGATGTCGCGTTCCAGTGAGAGAGGAACACCGCCACCGAGTGGGATGAGTCATGTACTACACTTACGAGATTAATGACGGTCCTTTCCCTCCATATCATCTTCCGTTCTTTCTTTTCCACTCTTTTTGTAACTTACCCTCTCGAATCTCTTAGCTTTATTCCTTCCTCTCTTACTCCTCCCCTCGATCTCATCTCCTTGCTTTCTCCAGTCAACGTTCTCCATCTGCAATGACGACGTCGGTTTCTACTAGCCTTGTTCCCGTCCCCGGCTCCTCTCCACTTCAACCAGCGCTTCCCCGCCGCCGCGCCCTCTCTGGCTGTGGCCGCCAGTGCCCCTTCACCTTTCCCCCTCACTGATATTGCTGTTGTCCGACACCCGCCGTCCTATTGACACTGCCTTTGCGCACTGAAGTCTATTTACCCCTGGCCCACACCGCCAAGTCTGTATCCGCTCTACCCGTCTCTTACCACATTCCGATTGATGTTCGCTTTTGGATTCATCCGGGCCTACCCCGCCTTCTAGGGTGCTTCAGCTCATTCCGTAGTTCCCTGTTCCGTTTCCATTTCTATTTTTCCTCTAATTTCAGGTACTTTTCCTCGACTGTTTACTTTTTCTACCCTTTTACTATGATGCCACTACAGGATAGATCGGACTCTGATATACCATACCCGTACTCGCGCTACTACCGGAGTTTTCCGAAATCATATAAAAGTGAGTATTAATTTATGGTGTGCCAACTTGCTAGGTCCTTGGTCTCGAAAGTGCAGTGCATATTATATCGCATTTAGAAGTGAGTTAGTATTCATTTCTGGCGCGCTATATAGCAAAGTGATTAGTCTCGTAAGTGTATTATTAGTCTCGTAAGCATATTATATCGCCCAGCTGGGTATCGCTTCGTCAGAGACAAGTTCTACCCTTTTTTAATTTATTTACGTCAAAAACAGTTTAAAACTGTTAATTTGAAGTTACATTTATGCCCAGAAGCAAAACAATGGGCCATCTCATTTGCTCGAGGATCACGGAAACTGCACGAAATCCTGATCGAGATGGGGAGCTACCGAGTGGTGTCCCTGTATGTGCTGTATAGTGTATGTATGCCGAAGTGTAAAGGCAGCGGAAGGCAAAATAATGATAAAGGAAATATCGTGTCATTCCGTGGCTCATATTTTCGAAACATTGTGTGTGAGCTTCTTACAAGATATCTTTAAAGAGCATATTTCATTATAAGAAAAATCTGTATCTTCATAATAGGCGCTAGAGTTCACCACGGACGGACGGACGGACGGACGGACGGACGGACGGACGGACGGACGGACGGACGGACGGGCGTGCGAGCGAGCAGACGTTTTGCCGTTAATCTACTTTTCGGTATCAATGACCCATAAATCATGGATTCTGGCTACACCACGTGTTAAATGAAGTAAATTACAATGTGAAGGAACATGATTAATCCACTTTTTGTTTCTAGAGCCCGGTAATAAAGAGCTTTTTGCCGAAAATTCGCCGGTTTCAGGCCCACGATTACACAACTTTCTCTTCTTACGGAGTGCGAGAAAGCAAAAATATATCATCTAAATATAATATAATATAATTGTTTTGTTTCTTTTGGAGTTTAGATGTTTCGCCTCAGTTCCGTGAGTCATTATCGTCTCAAACTCCTGACTGCCAGTTAAAACGCAGTCCAGTTAAGGGGGAGAGCACTGCATTAACCTCTCTTGGTCTCTAGCCGAATATTCTCCTTCCGCCTAGTTGTACTAAGTTCTCCATCCTACTACATCGTCCCCTCCGCAATTTGTCCTTCCGTTGCATTCCCCGCCCACAGCACAGACCTCTCTGGTCGCCGCCGCCGCGGCCGCCGCCGCCGGCACCGCGACCGCTACCTATCCTCGTTCAAATCCGGGCGCTGTAATGTTCACTTGCTGAAGGCGATGTCCTACTTACTCGATAGACTGCAACGTGCATTTGGGGCGTGAGATGAGAGACGCAGGGGTGCCCAGAGAAAACAAGGGATCTGGGGCTGTTGAACTGTTTCCGACAAGGCTCCCTTCCCCAGTACAAAAAAAATCATTCAACAGAAATAACTTACTTTCTACTAAGCGGTTACTTTGAATTAGACATAAATACATTTTCTATTTTTTTCGAATGGGGAAAAAATCTGGGCCCAATGAATTCGGGACGTGGCACAAGTTGCCCCAGCTGCATCCCCCTTCTGTTCGTCCGTGCAAGGATGCGCTGTTTTATCCGTCTTTTCCCTCGTTTCCCTCTGAATTAATTTAGTAATGTAAACGGTTTGTGCGTGGCTGTCGGTATAATGTCCTTCCGTCCTTATTCAGTAATTTCGTAAAATTGCAGAAATGGCTAATGAACGAAATGTATTTTAACAAATTTAACAAAGTTGCGTGCTCTTACACAGGACCCTGCCGCATGCCACAGTGTAACAAAGCGTAAAACACCGGATTTATTTCATTAATTGGTAAAAATATTATGTGCACGTGCTCATGCACTGTAAATATTACCTGTGATTACATGTTCGAGTTCGCGTCCCCTCGGCGCGACATCCCCAGCGCGTTGAATGCTCCCCCGCTTTGTTTCTCTGAGCGATTCAATACCGCGCCCGCGAGATCATCAGCGGAAATTTCATCACGCCCACCGAAAGAAAGCGATGGAAAATAGCGGCTGATGAAATGTATCGCTCGATTCCAGAGGGCTGGTTCTGTCTATTTGTACTACTCGTATATTAATTTGTTATTAAAGCGCGGTATGCTTTTCGAGAAAATGGATTCTAACTCGATCATATCAATTATATCCGCGAATATATGCGCCGTGAACATGATTGCAGACAATAGTTTAATAATAATTGCATTTTAGTGAGAGGTGAACGAGCAAAGTTGTAAAATGAAATATTTGTTTAGAGTACAAATATGCCATAAATTCACTTTCTTACACATGATATACATATGCAATTACTACGGTTTCCAGTAGTGAGCGGTTTACGATTTTAATAAAAACTATAATACTATATAATTTATGAATTAGGAGTATTTTTTTGACACACTGCCAAAGATTCACACTATCATGCAATTGAGATTGAAATGTACTAATATTGACATTGTAGATTTATTATTAATTTTGAAATATGCCTTTTATTGTAATGATTACCATTTATATTTTTCTTTCAAATCGCAGGAGACCCTGATGTCATTGAAACGCAGCCCAAGCCCCAACTATATTCCACATCTTAGTGTCACACGTAATAGGGTAAGTGAAACGGTACGTTTTGTCCTGGATAACATGGGAAACTCTGAGACAAAGCATTAAACCATACCTAATACCATGAGTTTGAAAGGAATTACCATTAGGGGTCCATTTGTAAATGATTTTCATTTAATATTTGTGTACTAAAGAAACAAATTTTCTTTATTTTGCAAAGGGCAGTATTGCAATACCAAGTGGTTGTACGATTCAATAGCAATGACAAAAGATAAAGATAAAAGCCCGTCTCAAAGTTTCAAACATCCGCTGGTTTTTTATTACCCGCAGCTCTTTGTTCGATAGTTAGATGAAACGCTGTGGAGCTAAGTCATTACGTAATATAATTAGTAGATTTTAATTTTAGTAGCGTTATTAATATTATTATCAATATTAATATTATTACTAACAATATTTTTACTATTATCATCCTGCGGTTCATGCTCTACTTTTCCATGTCCTACTCAGAGAACCAAAGAATTTCAGAGATACCTACGCAACATGTGAGCGAAGCGCAGTAGCGCGGTCTTCTGCATTTGGTATTTGGACTCTCGATAACGCCTATGGTACTCCTGTGAGATGTCTGCGAATGACCCTCCATGTCCAGTATTTCCAGCTCTGTCTGGATCACGTTACTAAGGATATTTCCATCTTCTTTTGATATACTCCGGATGCTACTGAGTTGGCCACGTTCACTACCGTATCTACTTGCCTTCAACAGTCCCCGGCGCGCCGCCCCCATTACGCGGCCTCCATTGCGCCGGCCCCATTTGCGCCGCCCCCATTGCGCC
>BOPP01000034.1:6758726-6772572 GCA_017312745.1 Gryllus bimaculatus
CCCGCCCCCATCGCCTCGCCCCCATCGCCTCGCGCCGCATCGCATATTCCTCGTGAAGCGGAACGACTGCTATGCATTTGGCGGTCGTCTGCGTGCGGAGCTACTTAGGCGGGGTCCGAGCGTAGCGGAGCCGAGCTGGCGACGTGCTTCTCGTGCAGCTGCGGCGACGTGGGTGCAGTGGTTGTCTAGCTGTTGGACAGAGCGTGTTACAGCAGTGCAAGAAGACCCGGATTTTCAGTTTGGCTATTGAAGCTCTTGCATAAGAACCCTTCTCTTTCCCATTGTTTTCCATATGCTTTACCGGAAGTTCAAAGACACAATTTTCATTAATTAATACTCTGGAAATTATTTTAATTTTACTTATATAAACGGTTGAATATTTAGATAAATCGAATCCTACGAGACACTCAATATCAACTGATCTCTGGATATTTTACTGCTTGAGCTTTGATTTTTCGAGCCTCTAATTACCAGAATTCGGAGTGCAAAAATTAAATTTTATAAATTTGATATAAAAAATAAACTTATTTAGAAGAAAAACAACAGTTGCTGCAACTGTGTCATTAATTGCCACTTCAAATACAAAATTTACAACACAAAAAATAGAACCAACATAGGCTTGTGGGGTTTTCTTAATCCAGGTATCTCCCACCTGCGTGGCACTGCTCCATCCGGGACAAGCTCGAAGCTCCTGACTGGTCTCCTGACAAGTGTGGTGGTATACTGCATGTGAGTGTGTGTCAGTGTGTCTAAGTAAGAGGTGATGTTAGGGCAAGGAAGAGAAAGGAAAGATCACGAGCAGTCAGTTTGTTAGGGCACTGCTCCGGAATGCGACTGGTGTTGATCGAAGAAACCACGAAAAATGCTGATCAGAGCAGCCGGTCGCAGTTATTCTCCTCTAGACAACGACTGAATTCCGCCTATGTTGCTAGTATTGAAAATCCTGCCAACGTCGGAACTCGAACTTCATAACGTTACGGTCATCGAGAAAATTGGTAAAATTTGATTCCTCTTCTTCCTAATACTACAATTATGAAGACAGAGATTTTTCCCTCCATGAAATCTGTTTCTTAAAGATTGATTTTGAAATTACATCAGGTACATTTTTCGAAAATTTGAGTACTTTTCGCGTAGTTGTGCATGGAAGTATGGGCGAGAAAGTGCATGCTGTTTTATTTTTCATAATAGACACAATAGCCATACTAATATGGCAACAGCAAGAAAGAAGGTTGATTTTAATGTTGCAAACAATAATGAATTTGGTGAAGAATTGGGTTAATTGTCTTTTATATTACCAACATGGGCGTGTGCCCTACCCCCACTAATTGTTTACAAGGATTGAAAGAAATGCTTTTCAAGATGTCCAAATGGTACAGACCGATGTCACCAAAAATATAGTAATAACAGGTTTTTACATTTTTATGATACTTTTGATTTCTTTCACGTTTGATCTGAATAATTCGTATATTTTCAAACATACTCAAATCAAAAAATCAAGAAATGAATATATGAAATGAATCATATATGATATGTATGTATATGATATACATGTATGTAATCATATATGTATGGACATAGATGACACAGTAGCTCTGTAGCTCTTTACGAGTTAAGGTCTAGCAACAACGCAAATGAATCATTATTCGAAAGTTAATATTCGCAGAAAAAACACGTACTTCATTAGAAATATATTCAATCGTTTTTGTCCAGTTCTCCTGATCCATCGAGAAAATGATTCGATGGTTACTTGTTTTGCTTCTGGACGTAAATTGAACTTCACCACGCGCACGTTTTGTCGAACTCTCCTTTTAATTGTAGTGGTAGGAGAAGCGGTAAGTGCGAGTTACTGTTTTGTTAGCAATGCAGAAAAATCATATCTGCAGTTCGTTTACCGTTGCAAATAAGTTTTCTATAACTGGGAAACGAAAATGTCTAGTTTTTCAATGTTACTAATCTCGCGCTTTTTTTAAATATATAAAGTATTAATACTTCAATAACATATAAAGTATTAATTATTAACACAATTACGTTTCATGCATTTAAAAAATCTTTTTAACAGCGAAAAAATAATTTTATTTATACCTATCTCAATTTTTAATAAAATGATCCAGGAAGTTCCTGGTAAATTTTTCGGCACTCATTTATAGTCTCTGATTTTAGAAATTATCCATAGTTAGAAAGGCTCTACTGTATAGTTATATGGCTTGTGACGTCTCTGACGAAACACCTCAATTGATTTTCCCCGAATGATGTGAGAAAAATGTAGGTCGCGAGATATTGAAATAGATATTTTGGTTTTGGGGGCTATTTAACGTAAAACCTCAATAACTTTTTCAAAGTGTTCTAAAAATGGCTCCAATTGTTTTATTAAATCGTCTCCAATGGGGAAGAAACCATTTCCAAGTCTCATTTTCGCTGATTTCCCTTACTTTTCGAAAATTGCTAATGTTAGATTTTTTGGCGTCTTCCTACAACTACAACATTGAATATAGACACTGTTTTCCTTAATGAAATCTGTTGTTCAACGATAGATTTCTGGCGCACGATTACAATACTTTCTCTTCTTGGGCAGTGTATTGAGAAAGTAAAATTAATAGAGAAGCCCAAATTGCTCGTGATCGTCAAATCTCAAGCAAAAGGAGATGTTATTTTGACTGGTGGAGGACGCGAGGGTAAGGAAAATGACAATTTGGTAAATTGTGTGATTAGATTTATTGAAAGATCTGTACAAAGTTACGAATATACTACGGAACATTTATTGCTAGGCGTAGGATTCTGGTTTGAAATTTTTATACGCGCCGGCTATTGGAGGATTTAAACCCCTACATACAGGGCAATGGGAGGAATTGAGAATTTTTAGAGTCGTTAAAGGTTTGTGATAGCATAATCTACAAAATTTTTAATTGTTCGCCTTGGTACTTTTTTCCTTGCTTCCACGAACAATTTTCTATCTTTAATTACAATTTTAATGAGGCTTAGTCCTGTCAGTTGTTTAAAACAGTGACCGAACTTTCTTTTGATCGTAGAAGAATTTCTGTTGTGTATAAGTGCCAACTCAACCTGAATACTTTAGATTCTTGATACTCTGCTGCTGCCGCACCGGTGCTAAGCATTTAAGTGCATTGACAGTAACATCTTTAGCACACAAAATGCTGAATGCAATCGATTTTAAGCAAAATTTTAATATACCAAGCCAAGAATACGTAAACGTATAAACATTGTATAAACTTAAAAAATACCATATCTAGCATATCAAATGATCAAAGCATAATGCATAATGTACTAATCACGTTGTAGGAGGACACTGATCTTCATTTACGCGACGTAGGACGATCTAGCTATTCACGTGTATTGTTATCTTTTCCTAGGACCGTGGGCCGTTTCCGAGTTGGTCGTCTGGTTCCGAAATTGCCTGCAGTTCTCCCGCTGAAACTACGGCCTCGGAGGGCTGAGTTGGTTCACGGCAACAATTCTTCCCACTACAGAGACATTGGCCGGTATGTCCTAGGGTCGCTGACTTATCACTTGTGAATTGGTTGAAGGAATGTTAATAAAAGAGAAAGTGTATTCTGCAACTGAAATGTAAAATGAACTGAAAATGCAACTGAAGCAAGTGATGCAACTGAAAATGTAAGAAAATACAAAAAAGAAATAGTGTTGCTATAACAGGATAAACTTTCTCGCTTTATGAGTAGCTTTTGCAGTTTTCAAAATTTCTTTTCTTCCGAAAATGAGACCTGCGATACGCGGCCTGCCTGTAGAAAAAGTTAGAGCCGCTTTTAAAATAGCTATGTAGGAAAAGTATTTAGATTTGAAAAATTGTACTTGATCTATTTCAAAATCTGTTGTTAAAGAACAGATTTAATTAAAGAAAATATCTCGATTTTAAATGTTTTAGTAGTAGGAAAATGTCGAAAATAATGAATTTTTGCAATTTACGAAACATTAGGGATTTTAATGAAAATAGAACCTTCACCATTCTCTCAATATACAAATATTTATTTCTTAATCTAATATATACATTTATACATACATATATACATTTATACATATCAGTTGCCGTCTGGCTTAGTGAAAATTCTTACTTCTATGAGTATTATGCATATACAGCGGCCGGTATGCTATCCGACAACAAATTGGAATCATTGTTGTGAAAACTTTGAAAATGTCCCAGGGGCTTTTTTAATGAACTCCTTCGCCAATTAAAATATCGGTTTCAAATTCAAGAGCAGCGACATCAGCCAGACTGATTGAGGAATATCAATTTTTGAGAAATTATGCTCTACGGTTTTGGTGGTGGTTTGACCACGGATGAACAGGCGTTTTGCCGTCAGTCGATTTTTTGGTAAGAAGGACCCACAAAACAGGGGTTCTGACTACACAATGTTTTAGAAGAGGTTAATAAGTAATTTACTGTACATAGGGAGAAGATCCTTTTTTTCGTTACTAGGGCCCGACAATTAGTTTTTCTGTCGAAAATTCTCCGCTTTACAACAGCAGAGTCACGAATCCTCTTTACTGTGTAAGCAGTAGCAAAAAAGTAAAAATGTTCTCATCTGGTAAAAATCAGTTTGAAAATACAAATAATAATCTCAAATCCATCATCAAAACTAGTAAATATACAAATAAGCTGGGAATTTAGAACCTTATTAAATCAAGTAACAAAATTAAAATTAAATAAAGTTAATTATGTTACACATTCAGAAATCTTTTAAATTCTGTCAGACTTCATCGAGCTCGTTGCGTGTATTTTGCAAATGTACATTCCCGCCTGAGAAATGGCATAATATTCTCGGGAAACTCATCATGTGGTACTTAGACCTTTGGATTGCAAAAGAAAAATGAAAGAAAAATTCGAATAATGAAAAAGTGTCATCCGCGAGATCCCTGCAAGCTTCTCTTCATTGACCTTGGAATCTTACCACTTCCTTGCCTACGCATTTACGAATATGTAATATTTGTCAAAAGTGACTTACTTAACAGTGGGAACATATTTTCATACAATACTCATATTTATAATTACAACACTCGTCGAAAAATCACGTTCATCAAGTGTCAGGATCAAAAGCTCACTATCAAAAAGCCACATACAATACATTTACGTTACTGTACAACGAATTGCCAGAAAACATTAAACAATTGAAGTCGGTTCAGAAATTGAAGTTACAAGTAAAATCTTTTCTACTGCGTAACTGTTTCTATAAATTTAGAGACTATATTGATTATCAAAAAGAGAGATAATCTATATTTTAACAAACAGTGATATATATTGAATTAGTTTACATTTGTATTATATATTTTTTAAAGAGGCTTAATATGTTTGTAACAAATAATGTACTTCAGCTTCCGGTGCAATGAACCCTATCTCGATCAGGTTTTTTTCCAGTTTCCCTGATCCATTGAGCAAATGCTGAGATGGCCACTTGTTTTGCTTCTGGACGTACATGTTTTTTTGAACTCTCCTTTTGATTCTAATGGTACGAGTACCAGAAGAGATAAGGGTATTTTGTTAGCAATGCAGAAAAATCATACTTGCAGTTCGTTTACCGATGCAAAGACGTTTTCTATAATTCGGAAACGAAAATGTCTATTTTTTCAAATATTGCTAATCTCGAGCTTTTTTAAAACATAATTTTATTCACTTATTTTAAACTTTTACTTATCTTTCTACTATTTATAGTTAAAATGATATTACGGTATTCTGGATCTCAAGAAAACATGCGCAGATGATCTCTCTCATATACAGTTTTTTGACTAAATAATTCTAAAATCTAAATATAAAATCTATAATATTCATATTCAGATCAACCAAACCAACAGTCAGATTTATCGAAAAAATAGATAAACTTACAAAGGCAACATAGTTAGCAATATCCTTGTCCAATCAGATTAAAACAGATTATAGAACGTAGTATCGTAAGAATATATCTAATCAATTTAATTAAAGTAAAACGAATGCTAAGAAGGAGATTGCAAAAATCTGTGATCCACAACATAAAACGCAAACTAAATCAAACTCAAAGAACAATAAAAGCGAACTAAATGACCACATATTTAATGGCATGCATGATTGACGGGATAGTAATTAAACATGTTGAGAAAACACGATTAGATGTTGAGAAAGAGATACTAAAGGGTGGCGCCTTGTGCAGTATCGGAATTTCAAGGTAGTTATCAACATTTTGATCAGACGATGAATCGGATGATCAATTTATCACTGTATATGTCATTTTCTCATTCTTACATTTTTTGTATGAAGTTCTTTCTTGTTATATATATATATATATATATATATATATATATATATATATATATATATATATATATATACACACACATATATACACCGCTATCTTGGTTGACTACGATGTTTCGTTTCCCTTCTCTAAGCACCTGGTCAGTCAATGCCATCCTATTTGGCGTCGTGCCATCTCTCAAAATTGCGTTGTGACGGAGAAAATCCATCGTTTGGGAGCAGGGGTTACCAAATTACGAGCCGTTGGTTAAATGCAGTCCGTTGATACGTTTAAGCCAGAGCGTGAAATTAATAATTTAAACGCGTTTGGAGAAATAAACACCAGTGACAACCTTCCCAATCCTATTGCTTTCAGTGTGTAACACATGACTCTTTACTGTATTGGTGTTGTTCCTGTAGACTTCACAAGGGCACCCGCTTAGGTGGCTCAGGGCATCAATTACTGTTACTGCAGTGCCTCTGACCGGTAAATCTCACGGGTAGTACCCTACAAAAGCGGCTCGTGCCTCGCGCTATTTTTCCTTCACTTTCCTTGTTCTATGCTCAGCTCTAATTAACACACGCTTATACATGCATGCACTACTACCACACATGCCTGGATCTTAGAGCTTGTCCCGACTGTGGCGGTGCCTCGCTGGTGGAAGATACCTGGTTGGGGATAACCCCGCAAGCCGACGGGTCGGTCGGCGCCGGATCTCATCATTCAGCGAGGGAATATCACCGCCACCTCCACCGATAAAAACATACACTACACTTATGGGACATTGGTAGTTGGCGAGCTCGGGATCACTAATCAATCATTGCACGTGGAAGGAACCTGCACTAAGCAACCGGAACCAAGTAAATATTCCGACAACAATTAACACGAGCTCGGCTACTCTCGCCTCTTTAACCTCCGGGAAGAATGCCCTGGCGAATAGCAAGAAAAGCATCCCCAACTCCGCTTTAGAGGGATGTGACAATTTTCCTGAAAGGGGGGTACGGATGCATATACGGTTCCGATCACCGCAGAGTTTTTTGTCAGTGTGTTTACAGAATTCTGGGTGGCGCGTCTTAGCTTCTAATCGTCATCATTATAATTACTTTTTAGAATCTATTTTGCTTTGCGCGCTTAAGTTGGTGATTTGTCGAATTTAGTGAAGATGATGGTTTGCAAGGTAATTCTTGAGAAAACTAATTACTAGAAGAGATCCTCCCAGGTAAAATGACTTTCGCTTAAGGACTTTTCTGAGCAGTCATGTTAAAAAATTATTATATTGTGTTGTTAAGCTGAAATATATACTATTTATCATAGATATTTTTCTTGGATGTGCAATATTTTCTATTTATGCTAATACTTTAGCAATTGTGGAATCTGAATGGAAAGAAGATCAAACGTGACACAGAATACTAAGGACTTCAATATTGTTTGTTCCCGAACCATTTGATATTGGAAATATTAAAATATTTAACGTAATAGTTATTAAATGAAATTTAAGCAATTTCAAAAGTATAAGACTGATTATTAGAAACCGTGTCTTATGTATCTAAAAAGTCAAATAAGGTATTTCTCGAAATGGTTTTGGACTGGATATGATACTACCCACGCCTTGATACTTAAGATTTCACAATTCGAATTTTGACTTTTCATTGGTAAATAATGGGCGATAACCGTCGGTGCTGCACTTTAGTTGGAAAATATTTTTGTATTTTTAATAATTTTTAACTATATAATAGCTATTTACATGAATAGGGCCCAAAAACAGATTTTACTATGGGACGATACGTCGAACAGTTGAACCTACAATATAATTACAGAATTTGACTAAACAGAAATGTCATAATTTACATAATTTTTAATTTGAATGATGTTAAAATGCTATTTTAATTTTATATGATATCAACTTGTTTTACATGTATGTCTGATTCTAATAATTGGCAAGATTTAGTTGAAAAAATAAAATTGTTGCATTGGCTGCTCCGTCAGCATTAAAATATCTATTTGTGAAGACAAACCATTTTCGCCTTGTCAAAAGGTTTTAAAACTGTCGTATTTCTATTGCGAAAAACAAAGAAACTAATGGGTGAACAGTTTTATACAATTATAACTTTCTTGCTCCATGAAAATTTGTGTTTCAATCGGTTGTAATTGTCTTCTGACAATCAGAATTTTTGGAGGGGGTGGCAGATAAACTGTCTATTTACGAAACAACTACCACTCGATTCGATCGATCTACATCACGAAATATCTACAGAAATAACGAAAGCCTTTTTATGCTGTTGTGGAGTCTTTAAATCATTTAGTTGCATTTCATCATCTTGTTTCTTCCATTGCCTTAGAGGAAATTCTATCTTACATAAGTCCTCTCTCTTTAATTCTCTCCTGAAGAAATCGGTGATTTCGAAAAAAAAATGCAATTGAGACTTTTAAGCTGTCCGGGTGACGCCGCGTCATTGGCAGATAGGCCGACGTTTCGCCTGTCATGTCGCAGGCTTCTTACCCTGAAGAACTCGAGCCTCGGAAGCCTACGTGTACAAAATGTATTTGAGTCAAAAGTGTGTCCCCACCACCTGCAGTCACACATGTGTCATTTTACGTCAAATTGTACACTCACAAAACATCACTGTGAAGTTAGTAACCACAGATAGCGTTACATTAATATCACTACCATTATTATTTGGATTTTTTAATATGAAAATCTGTATTTGCAGAAATGTACGTTTAGGTCATTAGAACCAGCATTCTTGAGAAGTTGAAAATTGACTGTTTACCGTCAGAATTTATATGTATACCCAAAACTGTTTTTTAAAATTCCTTCTCGTGACGAGTCTAATGACTTCTTTCAACAAAGGGAGATTCGACCATATTTGTCAATGCCACAAAATGTTGGGCAGCGACTATGATAAATAATTGTCCACTGCTAGTAGTGGTCACCCTAACGTATCATCTGATAAGATTAATAAAGAAACTGACCGAGTACGTTCGTCTTATGTTTCTTCTGCTGTCTTCACCCATTTGCCGTCTTCGGCTCTCTTCATCAGACAAAATAAAATTTGACGCTAGGAAGTTTCATTGTCCAGTGTGATTATTTTAGAAAATTATTCCTTAATACTTGAATATGTAATTCAGAGACGGCTGTGAATTAATGGCTTACCTGCCGAAAACATGACAAGAATTCCGTTCCCCGGTTTCAGCGTAAACTCAGAACAATTCTCAAGTAAGATTAAGACAGTGTTAAAAGACATATTTTTCGGATGGAGCCAGTGCCTAGTATTATAAAAAATGCGAGATTATGCTTCTACAAATATGTCTTCAATGTGAGTGCTGAATAGCATTTCTTCACTTCACAATGTCTTACGGAAAGGAACGTTGCGACGTAGTGCGGTGGGTGGGGAAACTATAATGTTCTCAATAAAAGCTAACTTTCAATCCTAACAGGAAACTATTAAGTAACCCTGGAAATTATTTAAGTATACTGACGATAATGTAATGAACAATACCTTTATATTTTTAGCAAAGATGAATAATACTTAGAAAGAGAACTATTGCAACAATGACATAAAAACAATAAAAGGCACAAAGAAAATTTCATTTAATTTACTAATGAAAAGGTCAATTAACGTTATTCTCTGTAAAGTGATGTAAAAGTAATATCAATTTATTTAACAGTGTACAATACCCGGCTCATAGTAAGATGTGAAGAGACACTTCAATTTATTGCACTGTGAAAATATACCACTGGTACTGCTGATTGGCACGTGCTTGAGGGTTGATGCTATTGCAGACGCTGTAGCAAAACAGGAAGTAGACATTTCTATTGCATTTAATTTCTCAGAATACTCTCGGTGTCCCATTTTGTAACGTACCAGGCTGAAGTAAAATAGGTCAAAAAATTATTTTAAAAATCTAATGTATTCAATATATACGTCAAATGAAACAGCATAATTTGCTAATATCGAAAAATATTTAATTTTTCTCACAATTACAATAGGAGTTAAGAATGATTAACTTAAGCGATGCGGGCATTTTTTCGACAAATTTGAAAATTAATATAATCTTGAAAAATAATATTAAAGAAAAAATGACAGACACACGTTTCATATTCTTGTTAATATTCTTCTCAAAGAAGTTGAAAATCTGGGATAGCACGGTCAAAATTTCCTTATATTTCTGCAGTTTGACGTAGAATGACCCACATGCTGCTTTTTACTGAATCAATTATTCAAATATTTCATTCTTCTTCTTCTTCTTCTTCTTCTTCTTCTTCTTCTTCTTCTTATCAATATTATGTGTTGTATTACTGATTCCGAATGCACAAAGAAATTGCAAGAAAACTACGCAGACTTCAGACATTGTAGAGGTGTCTGTGGTTTCATTAGATACCCAGGAATTTGTAAAAAAATATCCAAAACAATGAGAGTTTTGATTGTGCTTGAAAAATAAATATTGTGTTCTGTTATCCCGCTTAATCTCATACTGTGCGTTCCGCCCGATTGGTAATACTAGGTACGTCACTGCTGAATACATGTGATAGCAAGGGTCCAAGGTAAAGTTCGCCAGCCGTCAGATATTTGTTTTACTTAACGGAATGACAAGATTTTTGATATTATTTTACGTAAATTTGCTGGTTCGGTGCTTCTCGATACTCATTGCATTGCAATTTCAAATTAACACATTTTAAAGAGCGAGGTTCTTCTTGCACAATCCTGTATTTTTACATGGACAACTTTACGTAGATTTCCCACGAGTAAAACCTTTTCTGATATTTGATGATTAGAGCCCGTTCAGATATTTATTTTACCTAAAAACGGCAGTTGTTCTGGCTAAACAAGGAATGCTCATAAATGCATTTAAATAACAAAGAATCACAATTTAAAAGAAATGATTGTGAAAAATTGATAATTCAGATGATTCATATTTCTATTCTAATCTCTAAAATTTTCATTATCACTTACGTGGAAGGAAACCAACATTTTTGAAACCTCGATATCTTATTACAACCCGGTATGATAATTATGCTCGCGATTCTGTTTCTACAAAATACTATTGTAGACTCCCGTTCGAATCTAAAAATGCCATCAGTGAAGACGGAATTATAATTTTCGAGAAGGGTACATCATAGACATAGAGCTCTGTCCGCAAAAGGGATTTGAAGTCATATTCAAATGAAAATGTAGGAAAGGATTCCACGTAAGTGAACAAAATCAGTCAGCATTAGTGTAAAAAATCAAAAATCGTGACTGGTATCTTCCATTTTCATTTAGATTTTTAACACTACCTGACCCTGCTGCCTCCTTTTTCTACAGAAAACAAAACATGTCGGGGCCTTGTACAACTTTGTACGTATATATCCAGCTTGTTCGGGAACAGTGCCAAAAGAAAACAAGAAAAATTATGACGAAAAGGTTATAAAAATGGCAAAAATAAAGTAAAATACCAAAAATAGACACCATGAGCTAAAATAGACTAAAAAGGCCAAATGAACATCTGTTAAATTATCTCTAGAAGTACAATTAACTTATTCCTATGATTAAAAGTCATCAAATCATAAAAATAGAAATGCCCTTTTGAAAAACTTCCAGGCTTTGTTCTTTGACTATCAAGGAAAACAAAAAAACGTCAAAGAAGATTGTTTAATTACTTCAAATGTTGTTTTTAAGTAATTGTTGTGGTTTGTTCCAAGAACATCTGTCTATAAAACTGAATAAACTTTATTTGGATGGATTATGCATGATTAATGTCGGAGATTCCCACAAAAATTAAATGGTCATTTAATTACAGGAAAATGTGCATCTGCAAATGTAGTGGAATAGTGATCTACCCCTTTTCTGTATAACACTTACTAGTTTTTTGTGAAATTTCCAAACATGATGAATAAATTGCTATTGTAGTAAAATGCATATCATTATTGTTTGGCCTGTTAATGTTTACTGATGTCAGGATAATTGAAGCAGTGGTTCAGAAGATATAAAAATGAAGTTGTTTCAACACTTCTACACACTGAAAGTATCTAGCTTTATTCCAATGAAAAATGTTGAAAAATTGTATTTAAAAAGGTGTTAGTGTGTTGGCACAATTTTGTACACTGCGACAGATATTTGCATAACATGTGGAAATGTATCCCTCTATAACATCGAGTGATTTATGAAAATATCCTTATATTATTAAAGATATTTAGATATACTCTTCTAAATTTGTTATATTGTATTTTTGTTTTTTTCATATTCTAAGTTGAATGTTTATTTTTAAAAGGATTCATTGTTGGTTAGATCACTGTTCTTTTCATTTAGCTAGATCTGTTTCCCATTAATCTATGATTATTTTCGTTTAAAAATTGAAAACATTAAACATCACCTGAAATATACATGAAATGTTTTGTTTAGTGTAGACTCATATATGTGTGCACTTTTTGAAGCTAGTGTGTAGTTTATTTTACTGAAAATCTTTTTTTGGTTTTCGTGAAAAAACAAAAGGAATTTGCTGGTTAGGTTCTCTCCTGGGCAAGTTCTCAATTGTATTTCTCGATACTATGTTGCTGGGCCGAAGCCTTTTAAACCATTACAATGCTTATATCCTACCGCGTTCTAACTTTTCAAATTCTAGTATTCTGGCATTAGGCACGGATGAGGGAGAAACCCATTAAGCGGGAAAATCCTACAGTCAGACGAGTACAAGCTTTCGACCAACCGTTTTCTAAACTAATTATTTTGTGGCGCGATCGTCACGCATTCTCCTTCCAGTGATTGTCATCCACAGCACCTGAAATCAAACAGTGCAGCAGCAGGCCTTTTTGGAAAATCTCTTTGAATTGCTATGTTCACCCAGCATTTGGGCTACTTCAGATCACTAGTTGCTAAGAGCTCCAAGAAACTCGTCCGCCAGCTTCGGATGTACCGAAACCTCTAATGTTTATCTATCTCCCCTGTCCATCAGAGTGATCCAGTCTTTCCGGATTTCGCAGCAAAGCCGCACAGTCCTTTGAAAATAACCAACTGTTAGTGCTTTTTATTCTTTAAAAATTTTCCTAAGTATCTTTGTGTCTGCAAGCAAATGACTGAAAATAATTCTGATAGATCACTAAGTGTGATATCTAAGCTTTGACACTCCCTAGATGCTCAAGATTGATGACCTGCCAAAACGAGAACTAAATCAATCTTACCGAATTAATTTGGATCAGGATAGGTCGGAAGATGACGAAACGTGGTTTCGAATTAGAGTACCTTACGCGCATCGTGTCAAACGCGACTAACAAGGCACTTCGTCCATACAGCGATGAAACAATCAACGTGCGGGAATGCGCGAGGCTGCTGAGGGAGAGACAAGACGGAGATCTCAAGAGAACATCTCCCTGCGATGAGAATTCCATGCTTGCGGATGGCGCTTGAGCGGTGCTGAGCGCTGCTTGCACTGCGGCGGCGAACACACGGCGCCAGGGATCAATGTGCTCGAACGTACATGTAAGCGCTGCTCACCCGTACACGCGCGGCTGTGGTTCTCAGCGAGCAGATGCTAGCAAGATGCGTGCTGTGAGCGCGCGATCGTTAACCATATGAAAAATTATTGTAACCTGAGTTGTATGCACATATATATATATATATATATATATATAT
>BOPP01000034.1:6773430-6826329 GCA_017312745.1 Gryllus bimaculatus
GAAAGAAAGAAAAAAGAAAGAGAAAGAAAGAAAAAAGAAAGAGAAAGAAAGAAAAAAGAAAGAAAAAAGAAAGAGAAAGAAAGAAAAAAGAAAGAAAAAAGAAAGAGAAAGAAAGGAAAAAAGAAAGAAAGAGAAAGAAAGAAAAAAGAAAGAAAGAGAAAGAAAGAAAAAAGAAAGAAAGAGAAAGAAAGAAAAAAGAAAGAAAGAAAAAAGAAAAAGAAAGAAAGAGAAAGAAAGAAAAAAAGAAAAAGAAAGAAAAAGAAAGAAAGAAAAAAGAAAGAAAGAGAAAGAAAGAAAAAAGAAAGAAAGAGAAAGAAAGAAAAAAAGAAAAAGAAAGAAAAAGAAAGAAAGAAAGAAAGAAAAAGAAAGAAAGAAAGAGAAAGAAGGAAAAAAGAAAAAGAAAGAAAAAAGAAAGAAAGAAAGAAAAAGAAAGAAAGAAAAAGAAAGAAAGAAAGGAAAGAAAAAGGAAGAAAGAAGGAAAGAAAAAGAAATTGTTGGTGTTCAAATACCTCCATGAAGTACTTCGTAGATCATTTCAATAGAGACACAAGTTAATCAGTTGATCAGTTTCAGCAAGTATTCATTTACCAGTGGTATTCGAGAATCGTTGCTCATCCTCAAGAACAAACTGTTGAAGTCAGTATACGAATGTTTGTCCGTTATTGTTGATGTGAGGAGAGAGGATAGAAGGAAAGAAAGTAAATGAGAAAGTGAGTATTGTGTGTATGTCTACTGTGTTTACGTGACCTCACATTGTGATTAGATATAATATTGTGAATTACCAACGGAAAGGAAGCCTGGTGGTTTAGCTCATTGGTCAGCGTGCTCGCTTTTCACGACGCGACCACGGATTCACTTACCGATCAGGCAAGATTATAGCGTACGTTTTCCTTGCAATGTCCCTGTATATGTTGCTGTGTGACGATGAGAAAATTCACTTCTCAGGTTGAGAAGACCATAATTCGGCGGAGAGATGTCTTCGTGCTAACCACACGTATCCTCTTAACCCATGGCCGTGAGACCGGGACGTCTCTGGTAGGCCATGGCCCGTGCAAGGGAGGACGCGCCAAGTAGAAACAAACAAACCAACCAACAAAAAATGTTGAGCTTTCGTATAAACTTTGTTCTTTGTTAATGTATAATAAATATTTTAAGTCTTGATGCTTGTTTGTAGTACACACTTGTGTACATTATTGTTATTCACACCCATCGTGTCTTCTATTTCAGAAATGAAAGTATTATCAGTGGTGTGTTCTTGAATTTAATGGCAAGAATTATCAAAATCCTTGAAAAATATTCGTCAACTGCAGGGAAATAAAGTCTCATAGACCATGTACTATTTCATGAAAACATACCATCTGACAATTATATAAAATGAAATGAATAATTATAATTTTTTATTTAGGGATATTAAACCTTGAATGGAGACTCATACATTGAATGGTAAATGAATGAATCTTCCCCCTCATAGTGAATAATAATGCAAATATTCACTCAATAATAGTGATAAAATAGCAATAATAATAATAATAGTAATTAAGTTTTATTCTTCCTAATTACTGAATATTAAAAACTTAGGTGAAAAGTTTAGATTGGATGAGAAGAGTTTGAACATTCTCGCAATAATGAGCAGGCGCCAAGATATTCATAAAGAACGATACCTCTTCATGAAACACGCTTGTTAAAATTTCGATGATGTTTCTGACTATGAATGCAACGGAGATTTTCAAATATTGTTTAGGTAATTCAAGTTTATTTAACTTTTCCAGTTTCAGTGGCTTGTGCAGGACGCCCTTCTAACAAACGAAAGTTAATTAAATCGTCTTTGCGATCGCCAGTGAAGGCGGCCCCTGTAGTAGCAAGGTGCATAACCAAGGCAACACCCTTCCTCTCCCCTCCTTTGCATCTCCTTCTTCTTCTCTCCTTCCGTACCTCTCTCCCCCCTCGCGCAGAGGATGTTGACCAAGGCAATTTGAATTCTGTAACGGCCCTGTCAGCTGAGGGAGAATACACAAGGCATTTTCATTTTCATAATGTCATTGAAAAAAGGGGGAACGCTGGGGAAGAAAATTAAATTTCACGTAAGTCAGAGTGTACAGCCCCTTGTGCATTTCCTTTCTTAAGCACCCAGTAGTTTTATTGAATCCTTTGCATAACACGCGCATCACTTTTGTGAATAAAAATCCAATATTGCATATCGCTCACGCTTAGGATAATGGGTAGTAAAGAGTGTTTGCATCTCATATCAATTCGATATAGAAACTAGCGCTGCTACAGAATTTCGCGGATTAGTTTTCTGTTCTCTTGAGTCGGGGCAAGCTTTTTTATTTTGCCCTACCCTCTTCCCAGTGCTGCATAGAAGTGCTGCATACAGGGCATCTCGCGGTACATCCCGCTCCTCACGGATATTCCCTTACAAGCTCCCCAGCCGCCTTCGCTCGCCATGAACGACACATGGAAATATCTTAGCTCTGTACTTTTACACATCTGCCTATGGCATTCCATCTCGGTGGTTGTTCCATTGTTATAGGTGTAGAAATTCATCCAATTCAATTACTCGTACATATCTCGCACAGTTGTCTGTGAGGCCAAGAGATTATGGAAGATGTAATAGAGGAGGCACTCTGCAAGCTCCATACACCACGTACACATTGTTCTTTTTACTTTCCCGCATACGTAGGTATATACAGAGTAATATACGTTGTATAGGGAAAGTTATGTAATACTGCGGAAATAAATCTTGAGGTTTCGACGGAAATTCACGTTTTGGGGTCCCCTAATACCGAAAAAGTGTTGTTTTGTTTCAAAACGTCTGTCCGTCCATTCGTTCGTCTGGTGTCCGTGAACACAACTAGCACTTAAACCATGCGTACAATTTTTTTCAAATTGAGAAAAATGGTTTCGATCTGACTCGAGTCGAGTCGTTGATATTTTGAAAGAGAAATCTTTAAAATTTGGGGGTTCGTTACATGAAGTCCCCCGACAATTTTAAAATTTTTCTCAGAAAAAGCACAATTAAAAAAACTTGTAAGAATAGAGTAAAATACACTTATAAAGATGGCATAGGTCCGGTTTTCAGGTTTAACACTGAATGTTCGAAAATTTTAAAATTGCAATTTTTTTCTGGGCGTCTTCCTGCGACTACAAAATTGAAAATAGAGAATTTTCGTTAAAAAAATGTGTGCTCTAATTGAGTCAGTTCATTCATTAATTTGATGTACATGTTTTGAAATTTTAGTAGTTTTCGCACAATATTGTGTTCATTTTTAAAAAAATACAAAAACAAAATTTTCTCAAAAATGGCTCCATAATTTTTCTTAAAACTTTTTGTAGGGATAGTGCTAAATGTACTGTATAACATGATATAAACGCCATATTGCTCTATTTGTTTGTTCATTCAAAAATTACAAAAAATTATTTTTTTTACTTGCCACTCGTGTTGTTCACATTTACATTAGCGACAATTTGTTCACATTATTGTATTTATGAGAACTTGTGCTTTAAATAATGTCATATATAGTTTCTCGCAAACGCTCTCGTTTCTGTGAAAACTAGCTCAAATTCCGCATTTTCAGAAAAAGACTCAAAATTTTTTCTTCAAACATTTCGAACGAATAGCAGTATTTGCTCTCTTTAATATGACGTAAAGTTAATTTCGGTGTATTTTTTTGTTTTTTCAAAAATTTCACAATTGTAAATAAAATGTCTCTCACGCCCTTGATATACACATTTCCAGCAATTTGTAAACACAATTGAACGTGTGAGATAAAGCACTTAAAATGACTTCAAATTAAGTTTTTCGAAAACTCAAAAAACTACTGTGAAAAAGTGCATCAAATTTCGAGTAGCGCAGTAGTATACAGTAGCTCTTAAGCGCCAGTTTTTTAAAAATTTCTCCAATTTTTTGAAAAAAATTGTCATTTAGGGCGATGTTTTACTGTCCTTTAATGATCTTAAAATAATATTTCCGCTTTACAATTAGAAATCCGAAAAATTAAGAAAATGTCAGAAAAATGTACTCTAGGTGTCAATAGATAGCAGCAGGCAAGAATATGTGGCAAGTTAGAATAGAACACCGATACGAAACGAAATAGATAACTAATTCGGGAAAGTCTGTGCCATTCTGTAGCACCACAAGTTTTCAACGTCTTGCTAAAACTACAATATTGAAGATAGAACATTTTCTTTTATAAAATATGTTTAAACACAGATCTTACATTAAGTTGATGTTCAGTTTTTCCGAAATATGAATACTTTGAGAGCACTTTTGCGTTACAGAAAGGCATTTTTAAACGATTATTTCCCAAAGACAGTTCCAATATTATTCTCTCGTTTTATTCTCCTGTGTGTCAAATAAATAGTAAAACAATGATGTTGGTGTCTTTTTCGGCGAACACTGTAGTTTTGAAAACCTTAGCCTTGCAAAGGTTAAATAGATTTTTCTTAAATTATATGTTTTAAAAAATCAGGTCTTTAGATAAGGACGTGTAAAATTTTTTTGCATAACGCATTTTCCCGTAATGTGAAGTTGTTGCAATTATACTTTTTTCCCGAATCGAATAACTACTTTATATTGAAATTTGTTCCTCGAATAGAGGAAAGGATGCATAAAAAATCTTGACGCAAATTTTAGTTTCATTGAACTGTCTAAATTTAAGAACATTGTAAAAGCTAGAAATAATGTGAGAAATGACGCGCTGTTGTAGAACCACTAGATTTCTTTTGCATTGGGCGAATAATTAGTGTTTCTTATCTGTGCTCCCGTAGAGGGAGCTCAATATGTAAGGGCACCCTCCAAACACATTAGTTCAATACCAAATCGAATATTCAATGTTAATATTTAGTATTTCTTAGCGAGACCACGCTTCGTTTGAGGTTGACTTTATTGTCGTTGTGTTCAGACTGGAAGAGGTGGCTCACGACATTAACTGATATCACTACAGTGCCTCTGGCCAGGAGGTCCTTGGTTCGAGTCCCGACGGCGGCAGTATTTTTTTTTTTGACACTGGCTAGTTAGACACTAGCTAGGTTGAGTTCAGTCGCTGTCTCGAGGAGAATTGTAGCGGCCAGCTGCTCTGTTTGGTAGTTTTCCGTGGTTTCTCTGATCACTTTCATGCGAATGCCGGACAAGTACCCTAACAAACGAGCCACAGACCGTGCGAGACCTTTCCTTCCTCTTCCTCGTCTTATCATTGCCCCTTACACACACCTAAACTTACATTTACTTCACTACTACACATGCGCCGGGAGACCGGTCTAGAGCTGGGAGCTGGGAGCTTGGAGCTTGTGCCGGCTGAGGCGGTGCCCCACTGGTGGGAGATACCTGGTTGTGGAAAACCCAATTAGCCGAGAGTAGATCGGCGCTGGATCTCACTATCTAGCGGGGGAAGATCACCGTCACCTCCTGCGGTAAAACGTTCATTACTCGTACGGGGCCAATGACATTAGCTGTTGACGCCCTCGAAATTACCAATCAATCGATAGATGGGTTTGGCGACCGACCTCAGACGTTTTCCTCGAAGGGAAACCTCCGGAACTGCGTATTGTGTTGCCGTTGATAAAAACCTTGTTGCAGTTGAATATGATCGTCGTCTTGACATTTCATTGTGGTAGCGTCTTTGGGCGTGGAGTGATACATGTTAACTATGCGAGATTTCTGCACGTCCACATTCTCCATTTCGCTGCGTCTGGTGCAGGAAAGTTGTCGATTTGTTTGTTTTTTGCTTCATTTACGTGGCAATCGACATACCATTTCAGTGTACGTTCGCGTTCTTTAATGGGGTTTCCGAGGTTCGAAATTCGAAACAGATCCGCATTGAAGGGTCGGTCCTTTACCCATTGTCGTAGGGATTTCGCCTCATTGGAAATCACGGTCTGCAAGACGGTCCGCATGTCTTCGTTGGTTCGGATGCTGTCGAGCGAATAATGCCTTGTGACCTCTCGCACTTGTTCGAGGCATCCGTTCACTTTAGCTTTAGTGGCATCATTGTGCTTATCGATCGAATCGCTGAGGTTTATTTCGAGACGATTTAGCAGCTTTTGGGGTGTTGTGATCTTCTGCCTCGTCTTCTTCCTGGGCACCATTGTACTCTATCTCAGACTCCCCGTAGTCCTTGTCGACAGGGCAGTCGTCTTGAACAAACATAGTGAAAGCAAACTAGCGAGTCTGCGAATGTGTGTCGGTGCTGTGTTGATAAGGTCAGCTACAATTCAAGAAGTTGCCCAGTCTCCCGGGGGTCATTTTGTCTTATTCGAATGATTAAATAACATTAATTGATCTGTGTGAACCATGCAAAATGGCACTCACGTTGACTTTGCTGCTGCTCAAATGGTAGCTAACTTATCAACACCCACACTTGAGAGAAGTAATTTTGACGCCGAGAGTTTGTGTTAATTGGAGGAAATTATAAATATTAATGAACTGATCTGATCCAATATTCTTTTCCATATTCAAAATTTCTTCTTTAACTTTGTTTCTTTTACGGCATTACGTAGCTTATATTGTACAGATTGTGTTGTCTATTTTCTTGTCTTTCGTTTACATCATATTTGGTTATTTAGGGTTGGAGTACAAAAATTCACCGAGCGAAAGAAAGGTGCCTAATGATTTTGCAAGAAATGGAGTTTTAATCATTTAATAATGAAACTAATTATTCATCATAGTCGTTTTTAAGTGTCTTGTAGGGAAAGTAGGGCGCCATAACGCGATAGAGCAGAAATAGTATTTTTTCCCGGTTTAGCCACGAACTGAAAAAGTCGTCGTTTTCCAGCGCGCTCAAACGTCTCAAAATATGGCGAAAATTGAAGGTAATAAATAAATATTCAAGAGAATTTTACCTGCTTTAATTTCAAAAATTAAGATCATTTCAATAAAGCACACATATGTTGAAATATAGGCGATAATCTAGAAAATGATTAAATTTTTTTTTCAATTTCTCTAGTTATGCTGACATTTTTTGAGGTGACAAACCTCACATTAGAATACATAACCTTCAGAAGTATTCAGCCGGTGAGAAAAAACTTCCAGAAGTCTTTCCTGGGCCGTATATCTAGTTAATGGACTAAGGAGCATTTCTGATTTTGTTCTCATAGGTGGTGTTGTTTTGCGATTTATTTTTGATTCAAATACTAGTCGTTTGTTTATCACAAATTAACACATTCCTCGGATTACTTGAGTTTTTTCACATGTGGGTTTGAATGGTGCGAGTTTGTAGTTACAAATTACATTGTAGTTAAAATTACATTATAATGTACGAGGAGACTAAGCGACGATCATATGTAGTCCGTGTACGATGTGTACTTCATTGGAAGTTCATGTTGATGTTATTTTACTTTCTGTATTTGGGGATAAAAATGTCTCAAATTCTTCTGCCTTTCACTTTCTCGCCTTCTACGTTCAAACATAGAAAAAAGAAAGTATTTGCAGTAATGTTGCAGCGAAAAGTGGCGGTTATTCGACAGAAAAATCGTGTTGCTGATATACAAAAGATGGATAAATCTTGCTCTTATATGTAGTAAATTACTTCCTCCAATACGTTGTGTAGCCAGAATTCACGTGTGTTCGTTGATACTGAAATTCTGTTTTACAGCAAAACGACTATCTTGTTATGTAGCTGTCATACCTTACATTTCTCGGACTTCCGATTTAAAAGAGACGCCACAAGTATTGCTTTTCTAAGTTTTTTAAAAAGAATTAGAAATAACGTCATTTACAAGTATAGCATTTCTATTTTCATTATGAATAACATTCAAGCATGGAGTAGAAAAATTAGCGTGCCTACCGAAATGTTAAAATTCAAAGTGCAATGAATAGTATTGTTTTCTTTAAGATATCGGTGGTTGTGGTATTAAACTAATATGACAGCTGGTCTAAATCCTTTCTATTTTCTAATGACATGAATTCACTGAACAAAATATGCTTAAATCTGTCAATATACAACTGTTTCCATTTTTCCAGTTTTAGTCATAATCTATCTAGCTTGTAGTACTAATGTTGATATGACACCTGTCAATCAAATGTGTACTTCAATGTTGGTAGTATGTTGCCAAATTCCACCATTCCTTTGGTCTTGAGAGTCTTCAAGTGCCCGCTATCGCCGTTGCCCCTTCGGGCGCAGGGGTCTCATTTTCCCCACTTCGAGCTCAGACCCAACTTCTTGTGCCTTGCTTTACAAAGGAGTGGCCATAAACCTATTATTCTCCCTATTGCTTGCCGAACCATGTTTTGAGAGGCGATTATTTTTCCAAATGGGACATTAATTTAGAACAACGTGCGAAGAACTGTGCAGGACAATATTCTCCCCAGACCACGATAAATCAACACATTAACCACTCACGCATTGCAGAAACAGGACGACTTCCCAGTATACAAATAAAGGGACGCGAAGAATCTAAATCATGACATTACGAGGCTGCGAAGAAAAGGATGGACCCAGCACCAAATCATAGAAAGAAACTGACCGGAGGTTATGGTAAAACTAGTTTTCAATAAATCACAACACAATTCCGTCAGAATGTTCTGGAACAGCCAAAATTACTAATAATTGGAAATAGTAAACGCTAGAAAGTTCGAGAAGCACCACACCGCAGACCTTGGTAGTGAGAAATTTCAGCGAGCCACGTTACAGAGGGCGAAAAGTCAGAAACCATCGTGTTGGTGACTTAGCTAGAACGTGGCACTAGATCATGTCAGTGTACCAGATATGACTTCCTAAACGTTGCTCGTCATTTTCTGAGCGCAGTAGAAATGCAGTACCAACGCTGTGACTGAACTCCATAAAATTTGGTTTGAAAACTCATATGCCGCGATAGTATAGTTGCTGCATTAAATAATTCAACTGCGCCAGCTGCGCCAGCTGCGTTGGCGTGTGACGGACAGACTTGCGCTCGAAGCACGTGTTAGCGGGTTCCGCCGCTCCGACCTCTAGCACTTCGCCTGTGAACGGTCACCTAATACAGACGAACCGTGTCGATTGAATGATTGATTGATTAGAGGTCTCTGGCGTGTCGACTGCTAAGGTCATTAGTCACTTAAGTGTAGTGCGTGCGTTTTATGGTCAGGCGGAAGAGCAGGATAAATGGCCTGAGCAGCGCCATCAATAAAGACATTTATTTATTTATTTATTTATTTATTTATTTATTTATTTATTTATTTATTTATTTATTTATTTATTTATTTATTTATTTATTTATTTATTTATTTATTTATTTATTTATTTATTTGCCTTTCTCCGCTGGATGGTGAGATCCGGCGCCGACCTACCGTGGGCTAACGAGGTTTCCCGCAACCAGGTATCTCCCTCCAATGGAGCCAATTTCCCAGTCTGGACAAGCTTTAAGCCGCCGGCCGGTCTCCGGGCATATGTGGTAGTGTAGTGCGTATTAGTGCAAGTGTGTGTGTAAGGAGTGAGAATAGGACAAGGTAGAGGAAGGTGAGATCGGGTGTGGTTTGTGGCCCGTTTGTTAGGTTACTGCTCCGGCATTCGCCTGGTATTGATCAAATAAACCACGGACAACTACCGGTCAGAGCAGCCGGCCGCTAGAATTCTCCTCCAGACAGCGACTGAACTCGAACCCGGAATCGCGTCGTGGAAAGCGAGCACGATGATCAGATGCACCCTGAGGAGAAAGGATATGCTTAGTTTATTTTATAAATGTCTATTAATATTTGAAATGTGTTACAGTAGAAATTACATATGTTCAGGTATAACTCAACAGCAAACATTACCGATATGTTTAGCCTAAACGCAGTGTAACGGAGCAAGCGCATGACACTTGTTAGCTGAAGAGAACACTTGTTATTTCTGTATTTTATCCGAAATGCTGATTTATACATAATGGCTGAAAATTCTAAGTATGCAAAATGCTGTCCTATTGTTCGGGTAGACCTCACACTGTCAGCATGCCGACTTGAAATATGAGAATTCTGCTAGTTAATGGCCATGAAAACCCTTACGGAATTTGGAAGACCCATTTTCGGGCGTTGGGGTCCTGTTCTTGGCGTTGGTGTCCCGTTCCTCAGAATTCGTGACACCTTTATAGGGGAGCCAACCTGTTTGTAGAGATTACGGGCATCATTTAAAGGATTTGAGGATCCCTTGCGGCGAGATCAGGCATGGATTTGCCTCCTCCTCTTCCATGCTTCTGAGCCTAGTTAAATGGGGATACTCAACGTCTAATCGCCAATTTAATGTTGGCCAGGAAATGATGATCGTGTTTCTGCAAAAACACAATGATTATTGCAAAATATCTGCGAACTAGAATAACGTTATTCGGAATCACAAATGTTTGAACAGATTTATTCCGCGCAAAATATTGAGTCTTATTTTCTTGTGAGGTAAAACATTCGCAGTTGTCACTCATTTAAGAAATCACAAGATGGAAACCGGAGAGTGCAGGTTTGGGTGACGAACCAATAGCGCTTTTTATTTCCCCTGGCAATTTTTACTGTATTTACAGAATACTGTAACTGATCTTATGAACAGAAATATAGTTCAATCCATGTTCGAATTTGACCAATTTTGGTAATATAAATTCCTGAGTCCTTTATGGATTTTTGGTGAAAGCTTTTATGAAAAAATCGGTTGATGAATTTCTTTTTCCCTCCAAAATTTGTTTACAAACTCTTTTTTTGTTATTCGTTTTCAAGTTGTTAACGCCACTTGTTAAATTACGAATATCTGCAGAGAATATCGACTATCTACAGATAGTCTTCCATGTCTATCACAGTTTCTGGGTTTATGTTCGCTTTATTTTTTCAAACTCCACACTTCCTTTGCGATGCCAGTTGCTGCAATTGCACACACTGCACTGCACTACTGTTGACCGCGATGCACATTCCACAGCTCAGACTCTGGCTGGGCTGCCGACCGCCAGGGCCGCTCCTGTACTCCTGAGCAGGCGCCCGCGTCTTGAAGGTTCCGGGACTTGCGCCACTTTTCTCCGCAACCAGCGAACACTCCGGGACCTGGGGGTGTGGAACCGCCCCGCCCACATTAACAACACTTTTAGCTTCAATATTACTTCATTTTTTTTACAAATTTTAGATTTTTAATTGAGGATTGAAATCCTACACATTGCAACCCTACTTTCTCCAAGCAAATTGTGAAGAACAATCCATGAAATGCATTTCATCAGACAGAATTCTGGTATATATGGCCATTATAAATACACAAGCCAGAAGAGCATGTTAAAATCTAAATAAATATTATTTAAACATTCTCTGGCGAGGGAAATAATTTTATTAGTGTGCGTCTGGTGAGAAAACATTGCACATATTATTTCTTGTTAATTTATGTTCTTACTTACTTAATATGTACCAACAATATACATTAATTCCAGCCATAATAGTTAAATTAGTTGTGTTCACCAGTTTGCAAAGCATTCAGTTAAAGTTTCGCATTAGTGCAGTTTTATTTCATTTTAACTTCTACAAACGTACGTTTGTACGTACAAAGCATGTTTGCATGAAAGTTAATATTAGTCATTAAATTTCAGAATAAGTCTTTCTGAAACTTGTATTCAATTGTGTTTAATCGAAAGTAGTTGTCATTCAAAATAAAAATAAAAACATACAATATGAAATGTTCAAAATACCATTGCACAAATGCAATCATTTCCTTTTTCCTCTACATCCATCGTATTTCTTAAGGTATAAGGAAAACTCTGCTGCAAGTTAACTGTATGAACATGTGACCATTAGCAAAATTCGAATTTATCTCTGCGTAATTGCGCGAGTACATTCATCTTTCTCTTTTGCGAGGCCTCACATTCGGTTAATTTTGGAGGCCGTGATAATGTCTATCTTGTATTTGTTCTGCAGTCAACCCTCGATATTGTGCCTTCCTATGTACTGCCACGCGCTCACGCCGCTATTCAAGCGTGTTGAATAGACCCGCCCTCTATCAATAACGTAGTATTTTCCCCGATATACTGCCGACTCCGGTAGCTGCCATCCGCCAAAGTCTGTTCCGGTACATATGTGGTAATTTGCATTGAAGTCCGTTATAGCGCCATTCTCCCAGCCGCTCTTAACCAAGGGGAGGTGGTCAGGAGCTAGAGCCGTGTTTAGTGCGCCGTCGACACCAGTACTTATAACGAAGGCTTCACAGCGCACTGCGTCAATTTTCTCGTGGTTTTACAAGGTAGAGCATCACACTGGAAGCCGCTATATTAGGCGTAGACGCCTCGTTATTAAATAATAATGTGAGGAGCATCATTGAAACTAATACCTGGATTTCCGCTATTGCTAAGGGAAGAATATATTTCATAAAGCTTTTTCTGTATGGTGGTTATTACCTTTACGGTAGAAATTCTCATTATATTCATTAAAATCCCTTAAGGAGCATACACTAGTGTACAAGACCACTTAAGTGCGCAAGCTAGACAGGAACGACAATGGCTTGATGATCCTACCATTTGGTCAAATAATCATCTTATATAGTTTCAATCTAAAATGATCGAAATGTCACTACACCTTTCATAATGAGTGGGACTCGTGTCAAAAGGAAGAGACGTGTCTCACAAGTATAAAACTATTTCTTTAAACTGAAATGAAACTTTCTTATTAATAAATGTCAAAAACAGTATTAATGTAATTTATACATTTTCGAAGAGGATAAACAGTTAGAACTTGGCTTGAGAAATAACAATAACCAAATATTTATTTCTCGGACTTTGGGGGAAAATATATCTTAACAGTGCAACAAAATGACACAGAATTTCCCGTATTAGTTTTCTATTTCCTTTGGTCTCGGCTAGGAATACAAACTTCCCACATACTCTTGCCAGTTGCCATTTATCGCCGCCCAAAGTACATTTTTTTTAAAGTCTTTAGTTTCCTTATAGTAGAACAGAGATATTACGTTAAAAATATTAAAAAACTGTAAAGTCTCGTCTTAAATAAAAATTTTCGAAACGGTCGAAACGTTTGAAGAAAAAAATTGTATCCGTTTTTGAAAAAATGGCATTTGAACGTTTCTGAAAACGCGGAATTTTTAGCTAGTTTTCACAGGAGACGGTAGTTTTCAAGAAACTTTTATGACATCATTTGAAGCACATAGACATATAAATATAATAATGTTCACAAATCGTTATTGTAAATATTAACGACGTGAGAGATAAGTAAAAGCACATTTTTTATAATTTTTGAAAAAACAAAGGAATATACCAAACTAATGTTTATGTCATCTCAGAGAGTACATTTAACACTATCCCTACTTTAAAGAAAAAATTTGGAGCAATTTTTAAGAAAATCATGTATATATAATATTTTATAATTGCACATATTGAACGAAATATTGCACGAAAACTACTAAAATTAAATAAAAAGGACTTGACCGTAATGAAAGAACAAATCTTATTTAAAGGAAAAATCTCTATCTTCGTTTTGTATTTGCAGTTTAAAGTTTTCGAAAATTTAAAGTAAAAACTGAATATTGGACCAATGCCAAATTTATAAGTGTATTTTACTCTAAGAAAAATTTAAAGAAACAATTTGGAGCCGTTTTTGAGAAAATTTTAGAAATGCCCGGGTTCATGTACAGTACACCGAAAATTTGAAGAAAGATTTTCAAAATTGCGACGTCTCGAGTCGAGCCAAAATTGCGACGTCTCGAGTCGAGCCAGGTCGACTGAGGAATAGCCATTTTTGAAAAAATCCTACGTATGATTTAGGCGCTAGTGATTTTTCACAGTCCGAGGATCAGACGAACGAACAGACGGATGGACGAAGGTTTTGAAAAAAAAAACTCTTTCGGTATCAAGGGCTCCGAAACGCATATTTCCGTTGAAATCTCAAAATCAATTTTCCACAGCATTACATAACTTTCCCTAAACGAAATTTATTACTCCGTGTATACGTACGTATACGGGAAAGTAAAATTTAATTAGATCTTTATGGAACTTAATATGACTAATCTTTTTTAATACCGAGCTAAAATTGGTGATTACCCTATAAGAGTTGCCTCTAATTGCACGAAAGTTAATTTTTTTAAATGTGAATGATGCATCATTCCAAAGAGAGGCAAATTTGTAAATTTTTTTAGATGAAAGCAGAAAAGAAACAACAAATATCATAGAATATGACTATCAACTTAATTAATATTTTTCTGCAATTAGTGCAATTTGAAATTCTATATTACACTGATCAGTGGCCGGTGTACATCGTCTCTCGATACCCAATCGACACCTCAAACAGCATTGAAAAACCCCGTTGAAATATCACCGACCCTTAGGGGTTGGCTTGCTCCTGGTGTTGTCGGCTCCTGGTGACGAAACATCGGATAAAGCCTATTACTATGTATATAAGTATGTGTGTGTGTGTCTAGCACATGGTGTAGCCAGCATCCATGTTTTGTGAGTCCTTGATACCGAAAAATCGATTGCCAACTACTGCCATGCAATATGTCTCTATCCATCTGGGGTCAACGCTAGCGGCTAAATTGTTCAGCCGATTTCTCCAAAATTCATATTCCCCGATCAGTCTGAATGAATTCGAGGCTTTAGAGGCAGGTTTCACCAACTATCAAATTCGTAGTTGATCCGAGTTTCGTGATCCTGATCCGCCGAGTCAAGGCCGACTTGATCCCTGTGCATTTCACCAACGTTTTGAGACTTCGACGTTAATCCGGATCCCAGGATTCGTGAGCAGTCGTGAAAATGCGCGGTTGGCAACAATTTTGCAATGCATTGTGGGTATTCTCGCGGTCAGCTGTAGGAAACGAGTTGTTTTGATTTCATTTCGTTCCCTCTTTGTGGTGTTCTGTTGCGTGAGGTAGTATTCTTGTTCGGTGATGGATTCACCTGACGTTGGAAAGTATGCATAGACGACGCCCAATTTCTCTCCAGTTGAAAGAGAATTACTCGAAAGCTTAATGAGCAAATAAAAAGAAAGTTTTAATGCTCGTTCTGACATTTCAAAATCGCTTCTTTCGGGAATTACTCGTGGTGTATCTCCCCACAATAAATCTTCAATGACTTCATTAATAATAATAATAATAATTATAATAATAATAATAATAATAATAATAATAGTAATGGTAATAATAATATTTATTGAGTCACATTCAAAAACATACTCCATTTTTACGGCACAAATAAACCTAACAAGAACAAAAATTCACTATTTTACGCTATTTTACTAATGGTATTTATAATTACACTAATTTGAAGCCAAAATATATTTCAATTTCACTTCCCAATACCGAGAATTCTAACGTACAACTGTGTTAACCCTACTTTTATTTACAATACTACCTTAAAAAACACATTTGCTCAACAAATATTACGCGCAATCCTACTTCTTAGCGAATACTTCCATACTCAATCTAAGTCCAGCTACATGTATTTACTTAAAAAATACGGAAAACTGGAATAGGTACGACCAAGCCGAGAAATAACTCCTGATCTGGCTGTGATCCACCGCTCGGCGACAGATCAATTGCCAGTCAAATTTGATCCGAGTCAGACATGTTGATTGGTGTCAAGTGCGTGGAGAAACGTACTACGGGATCAAACTGAAGTTGATCCGGATCAACTGCCCTAGGAGCTTCACCGGCCCTAGGAGTTTCAAACGGATATATTGATTTCAGAGGGTGCTTTATTTGAAGCCTTATAACCATTATCAAAATGTTTCTAAAAATGTCACAAACTTTTTTGATTAAACGTTCTCCGCGGATAGCGTAAAAGACGCTCAAGGATGGTGCAAGTCATATGTTTTTGAAAATCCCTTGTTTTTCGAAAATTGCATATTTGCAATTTTTTGGGCGTCTGCCAACAACTATAATACAGCAGATAGGGATTTTTCCTTAATGACATCTGTTCCTTACAAATAGGTCTTAAAATGAGGTCATGTACAATTTTTTGAAAATAAATTTTGTTCAAGTAATTTTGCGCAAAATAAAGGAATATTTGAATTTTTATAAAACATTTTCTTCTCTAAAACGGTACCGATTTTTTCCTTTATATTTTCTGCTCGTATGATGGAGCGGTTAAGATTGTGATGCTGGTACCATTTTTGGCGAACTTCGTGTACTTCCCAAAGTCGCAACAAAAATTAAGATTCAAAAAAAAAATTGAAGATGGTGATTTTCCTAAGACAAAGTCTGTTTTCAAACAATCAGTTATTTACAGAACATCACGCAAATATTTCTGAAAACAACTAGTAGATTTGGGGTAAATAGTACTTCAAATTAATGCAATTTATAAAAAAACATTTTATTAAAAGACACCTGAAATTTTTTCCTTCCTCCATTTTAATTTTTTCCCCTCTGTCGTTCGCCGTCGACCCGATCGTTCGCCGTCGTTGCGGATCATTCGCCGTCATTTCCGATCGTTCGCAGTCGGTCGCCGTGAGTCGCCGTGGGTCGCCGTCTGTCGCCGTGGGTCGCCGTCTGTCGCCGTGGGTCGCCGTCTGTCGCCGTCTGTCGCCGTCTGTCGCCGTCTGTCGCCGTCTGTCGCCGTCTGTCATGGCCCTTGGCTCGTACTCACATGGCCCTTGCGGTCAGGCACTCACACGTGTCCTGTCCCAATGTTCGTCTTCCGTCACACGAGTCTGGCTGCGATGTGGCGAGGCGGCGTGGAATTCGGGGCGACCGGGCACGGAAATAATTGGCTTCGCTACTGCCTAAAAAACAAGTGATGTCGCGGCTACCTCACAACACAAGTGATCCGATTCTCTCATCGGTGGTTCCTCAGGAAGGCTCGCGTGTCACGTGATTCTTCCCCCGCATCGTATATTTGAATTGGTTGTCGCGCCATCTGTGGATCGTCCGCCAAACACGGCGCCAGCGTCGAAGCTACGCCCCCCGGCAACTTCCCCCGAAGTTACCTCCGTCACGCAAATTCCAATAACTGGGCGCGGGCAATTCCGTTGCTCGCTTTGGGGGTGCAGGTGGCGTATTACCCCGTGCGTCACAAGGGGTGCGTCCAGCGTGGGTTGCGCTGCACAAAAGAGGCGCTTTTCTCCTTTCCCCCGGCGCTTAGTGGCCCTCTCAGGTATAGCAGGAAACGGCATTTCCGGTTGCTCTTAACAGCGGCGCGGTTCTTAATTAAATAAAATATTTTGTGCGTGTCATCTGCTAGGTGCGACCGTCCCATTACAACATATACAGTGTATACTTTCTAAAAAAGATTCCCCCATTAATGCAATTTGTAAGTACAATAATAAGAAAAATCTGATGATATAATATTACCAATAATGTCAGTAAAATAATTGTAGGTGGTTACCACATAGTAAACTAATACTACAATGGAAGATATTGACGGTGTATTGGTGTCGGAGATGGAAAAACACGTGGCGGCTGTGAACTCAAATCGAAACGTTGCTTCGGAGGCAAGGTCAGTCATCGAACACTCTTTGTAGCTACCTCTGAAAGGGAAACTCAGTGCAACTATTTTATTAGTGTGCTGCGCTCGCGGAAAATTCTGTTCGGTCGACGGGTCCTCACTCGCCGGGGCACGCTGCACTGTACTTCCCCAGAATGCGCTGTTTCGAGGTCTCACCCTGCCAAGGCATGCTTTCCAGTCTTGAATAGTCGGTTTGTGATGGCTCGCTCGAAGTTCACTTTCAAACAGTTTGTGTGTATGATATGGACGTAAAATGTGTCAAACCATTCTGCAACGTATCCTGAAACCTTTCTTCCTGACTTCATGCTGACAAGTGAAGAGGGTATTTACGTTCATTTTGAGCAGGCCTCCGAAACCGCACACTCTGCTTCAGTTTGTAAGGGTTTGCATGCCGTTTATTGTGACAGATTTATCAAACTCGGTTCGTGACATGGACGCTTTCCTGATCTGACTCCTCGCGATTTCTTTCTTTGGGGATTCCTGAAAAATCGCATGTATTTGCGACGAATCCCCACACGAAAAAGAATTACGGCACAATATACAGGACCAGATCTCCTCGATACGTCAGGAAATCCTTTACTGAGTAGTCCAGAATTTATTCAGATGTCAAGAATGTATCAGAGCGGCGATGAGCAGTTCCCGTATATATCGTATCGGGAGTACAATTTAAACTTTCTGGTAGCGAAAATACATCTTTCCATTGGCGATTAACCGACCGCCCTGTCTCGATTTCTCGAGCATCCGTCGCCACGTTCGCCGAGACTCAAACGTCGCACGACTGGCACATTTATAAAATTGCCGCACTGTCTTTTGTGATAAACTAATTTTAAGAAAATACCATAGGAAATTATCGAAATTATAACTAAGAATGAAAAGATTGGGATACTATAAGGAATTTGCTTTTGGTTCTCATGTCGCCCTCATTCCCCCCCGCATTATGCTTTTGGTTCTCATGTCGCCCTTGTTCCCCAAAAGAAACAAGGCAAGAGAAGAAATATAGAAGATATATTTAATCAAATTGGGGAGGATAGATGAGTTTTTATGATTAAGAATTCTCATATTTGTTATTGTAAGTTTTGGTTTAGCTAGGATTTCTTTGTGTGATGTTGAAAACGTGTTAATACTACTGGTAGGAATGATAATAATTGAATACTATTCTGCCAGTCAGAAAAAAAAGAATTGAACATGTTATATGATCTGTTGTATTTCTGTAATCGTCATATCACGTGTGTTTTGGGTGACATAATTTTGTTTCAGAGAGAGAGAAAGAAAGAAAGTGTGTAATGAATGGGCATTCTGTTTCGTGATTAATATTGTTCTGTTATTCACTTATTTTCAGAATATTCCAATTTGCAATTTTTAATTTTGGAATATGTGCCGGATTTTATCATAGTTTTCTATGCCCAATAATACTATCCTAGTAAGAATGTAGATGCCGGATTCGCCGTTTTGTGAAAGAGACGAAAGTCAAAAAGGTATTATTCCCAACAATTGCACATAAACTTACAAGTGAGTAACCGTAAGCAAGACCCGAGACGGTTCGATGTATCAGGCTACATTTTATGTATATATAAGATCTCGTAACAAATACCGAGAGGGTTAATGCAACTGCAATAATTCGTTGAGAAGGAATTGCAATTTGTCATTTGAGTTCTAGTCAATAAAGGCTGCACTGAAGCTCACTTCCCATGTTTTAATCACACCTGATAAGTAGAATATGTAAAAATGATCCTCAGACGGCTACTTTAAAATAGGGGAAAGCTGTTCCACATCAAGGATAAGAAGTGGCTTGTGATCTCCGCAAACGCAAACGAAATCAAACGCAAACACTCAACGCGTCTGATCCGTCGCCAGCGTTTGAGAAGAGGCAAACGGCTGTAGACTGAAATCGACGCTCACCGCTGGGCAGCAGATCGCCTGTCTGTCGCGGGAGTAGATTTTCCGCAATCTGCAGCTTTAGTAGTTTGTCTTGAAAATGCACCGTTGGGACTCGAATACTAGGTCTAACGGGGTGGGAGGCGAGAGTGGGGTGAGAGGCGAGAGCGGGGTGGGAGGCGAGAGCGGGGTGGGAGGCGAGGAGTAGGATTGGCAAGCGGGCGAGTAGATGAGCGAGCTAGCAAGGGCCAGCGAATGCGGGCGCTCCAGACGCGACGGCGCGGCGGTGCCGGTCTCCCTCGGGCGTTGTCGAGCATGGCATGCTGGCCTTGCGGGGGTTTGTGAGGTGTATTTGTTCCTCTGTGAAATGTTCCCTCTGTGTTGTAGCGCCGTGTACGTCGAGAGAGCGAACAGTAATTCCGCAGCGCACGATTCTCAAGAGTGCTTCTCGACCGGACGGCGAGGTTGCGAGCGTGCAACGGAGAATCACCGCAGCCAGCCGTGGCGCAAATCTCGGGTTCTCTCACCGTTTATTTTTATTAAAAAAATTGATGGCCGTTGAAACATGGTTTGCTCAGGGAATGGCTGGTATTAATGGAAAAATTTTAATCTCTACTCCAAGCACGTCTTCGTTGGCACGAAACAGAAGACATTTGAAGCTCCATACGAGAACTTCTGGTCGTGATTTTTCCACAAATATCTAAGACTCAAGCGTTTCCTGGTTCTTCACAGGAGGGACATCGAACTCTTCAGAAAGTTAGGGAGAATGTGTAATAACGGCGAACGAAGAATTATTGAGAAAGTGGCAGAGGTATGTGAGTTAGAACTAGTGGGGCTGCAGAATGGCACAGACTTTCCCGTTTTAGTTTTGTATTTCCTTTGGTCTCGGCTAGCTATTCGGACTTACAACATACTCTTGCCAGCTGCCATCTATTGCCGTCCAAAAACATTTTTTTCTTAATTTTTTAGTTTCCTTATGGTATAACATAAATATTACTTTAAGAATATTAAAGAAAAGTAAATCCTCGTCCTAAATGGCAATTTTCTTTGAAAAATTTGGAGTTGTTTCTAAGAAAGTGACATTTAAGCGTGAGGCTCCTTTTCACTGAAAATTTTTGAGTTTTCGTAACTTCATTGACAGTCATTTGAAGCACTTTAACTTACAAATACAATAGTATTTACAAATTGCTGGAAATGCCGTAATTTTGACTGAGCTTTCGACAAACTTTATGTCATTATTTAAAGCCCGTGAACATATACATAGAAAAATTTTAACAAATAGCCGCTAATATAAATATTACGACGTGAGTGATAAGTAAAAATGTATTGTAATGTCTGAAAAACAAAAGAATAGAGCAAACTGATGCTTATGTTATCTCATATAGTAGCAATATCCCTACAAAAAGAAAAAAAATTGCAGGAGTGTTTCAGAAAATCTTGTTTTTGTTATTTTATAAAATTGCACATATTGCACACAACATTGCGCGAACGGACGACCGGACATTTTGAAAAAAAAACAACACTTTTTAGTACCAGGGGAAGCCCAAACGTGTATTTCCGTGAAATCTTGAAAACGATTTTCTGTATCATTACATAACGTTCCCTATAGTACGTATATTACTCCGTATACTTGTATACGTATGTATACGGGAAAGTAAAATGGAAAAAATTGTAATGTAGCCTTATGGCAATAGATTCATCATCATCTTACACTGAAGCAAGCTATCCCGGTAAGAATGTGGCACTGAATGAGACAAATGTCATCGTTCTATTAAGTATGTATATTATATTTGATTTTCCAAGGGTTTGGCATTTCTTTGCATACTACTTGTTCCGTATATTTCGCGAATTTTCATTCCTGCCTGAGATATGGCATAATATTCTGGGGAAATACATCTTATAGCTCCCAGACTTTAGATTATAAAAAAGAATTGTAAGAATAATAAACAAACCCCACCCACATGATTCCCGTAAGCGTCTTTTTATTAATCTACGTATTTTACCATTACCTTGTCTCTTCATATATGAATCAGTGGTGTTTGTCAAAAATGACTTACTGAAGGGCGAATATATTTTCAGCAAATGCCGTTATCTATAACTACAACACGACGAAGTAATCATATTCATTAGGTGACAGTATTAACAGCTCACTACAAATAATTCACATACAATACATGTACATTATTTTACAACACCTTGACAGATGACATTAAACGATTGAATTAGATACAAAAGTCCCAAGTAAAATATTTTCTGAGGAATAACTGTTTCTATTCAATTAGAGACTATACCGAGCATCCAAAAGGAAAGTAATATTAATTTTAACAATAACATTGAAATAATTTAATACCATTTGGATTGTATAATTGTAAAGAACCTGTAACAAGTATTGTACTTCAGCTTCTGGATTAATGACCCCATCTCCATCAGGTTTTCTTCCAGTTTCCCTGATCCTCGAGCAAATGCTGAGATGCCCCTTGTTTTGTTTCTGGACATAAATCTATCTTCAAATTAACTTCTCCCCATAGCATGTTACACAAAGTTTTGAACTGGTTTTTACGTACATTAAATTAAATAAATAAATAAGTAAATAAATAAATAAGTAAATAAGTAAATAAGTAAATAAGTAGATAAGTAAGTAAGTAAATAAGTAAGTAAGTAAATAATAAAAACTTCAGTGGCCCATATTGTAACTAATTCCTCCATTCTACACGCATACACGCCAAGCCATCGTTCAAGAAAAAAATGGGTGGATATTAGTTTGTTGTCTTGTTTAGTTTTGAAAGTTGCAATAGCTCTATGAAAGTCTTGCACGATTCAAAACGAGTTTTTATGTTCAAAGATTAATGAATGATTTTAAATGGTGAGTTTAGTCAGTGTTTATAAACGCAAAGTCTAGCAATCCCCGTGGCAGCGTCTTTACAAATAATGTGTAGGGATTTCAGCATGTGGTGATACATTAATTTTCAAGTTCTGGGATAGGAATATTTCCAAAATACACCAATGGATAGACCAAAACGTACATGTACTGATTTAGGTAAATGTAAAACATTTCAATTTCATTTTTAGAAATATGTTTATATAACTCCGTGTTGTCAGTGAATAGTGATCATATTGCTCTTGAATGTGTAAACTTCTCGTAGACATTGACTGACAAGAAAAAATTGAGGTTTTCGCTTTTCTTCATCGGACATATGTGATACTTTTCTGTTGAAACTTTTCAAGAGGTCGCTGCTGTGCGATGTACTCTCCCGGGTTGTGCTGGCCATTATAATTAGCTACGGCCGAGACCACAAACTTTACCATGTCAAAATTTACACTCCAATAAGATTTCCACACTACGGAGTGTGTTACGAAAGTAAATTGTTAACTTTTAGTTTATTAGTTTAAAAAAAGCAAAGACAAAATTTATGTCTCAAAATCAGAATTGGCGTCGACAGATAGGCTCATGGGATAAGTGCCTCTCGCGGGGGATGAAGGGATCGTCTCACGCCGGAAAATAACTTTTTTCGTCTTTTGGAACGTCCAAATTTCGGCGACTGATGAGTTACTGTTGGCCATGTGAATGTGAGATTTTTCTGCGTTGCGCATATGCATGTTTATGTGAGAATATGAGGGATCTTCCAGAAAATTATTTTGAATATGTAATAATAATAATAATAATAATAATAATAATAATAATAATAATAATAATAATAATAACAAAAATAATAACTACTAAACATAAAATATGAGACAAATATCGAAAGACAAGCAACTCCATGGACAATATCTAAAAAGACTGGACCAGGTGCAGATCAATAAAGATAAATCATTTGTGTAAATATTTATAAATATATTTACAAACACATTAGCGTTAGTTTTGCAAAAAGACCATAATATGTGAAAGTGGCATTCATGTCATGTTATTCAGTGCATTTTTCACTATCCGTACAAAAAAATTTAAGAAAATAATCGAACCGTTTTCTAGAAAATGACATTTGATTGTCTCTAAAAAGGCGAAATTTTGAGCTCGTTTTCACAGAAAAATTTTAAGTTTTCGAGAAACTTCATAAGAAGCCGTTTAAAGTCCTTGTACTTACAAATGCAAAAAGTATAAAAATCGACCGTGTTGTAAATATTAATAACGGGAGAAATATTTCAAAAACATGAGACAGTGTAATTTTTTGAAAATCAAAAAAGTATATCAAAATTACATATATTAGTCAAAGAATTTATTACTACACCTAGAAGAAATTAAAAAAATATAGACACATTTTGACATAATCTTGTGGTTTAATATTGTCCATATTTTACTCAAAATTTTACGAAAAATACTAATACTTTCAAAACAATGTACATGGCAATAAATGAAGAGCTAATTGTGAAGAACAAATTTTATTTGAAGAAAAAAATCACCAAAAATCTTTAAATCTTATCTTTAAAAACAGAGCCGTGTTCAATTTTTAAAAAATACTCGCAATTGCTGCTTGAAGTTATAGCAAATTACAAAAGAAACATTTTCTCAAAAAACACTCCAAATTATTTCTTCAATTTTTTTGCTAGAACTTTTTATATAATAAGGGAATACTTTTTTGTTTCACTCTCTCAATGCTTGGAACTTGCAAATTGACAAATAATGCAAGAATATATGTGCTATTGAAGCGAGAATTTGTTTTGTATTTTGTCTAAACCACTAATTTTAGAGATTGTTTGGATTACGTGTTCATATGGAACTTCCTTTTGTACAACCGTGTTTTTTCGTGACATTTCAATAAATATTATTGTTATTATTATTATTATTATTATTATTATTATTATTATCGTAATTGTCAGAGAACATTCTTATTAAAAACCATACTTTCCATTTGTCATTGCTTATTATTTGTAATTACAACGAGAGTGAGAAATATTGGCACAGTATTGATGATTTTGTTGTAAACCAAGAGCATATAGTTTTGCGTTGCGGCATTTGAGGATTTTGCAAGTCGCGCGAAATTGATTGTTGGGTAGAGATAAACGCATTTTGGTCACATAGACGAGTGGTAAGCACGGAGATACCTTCTGATGGGTGATCAATTCGTTGACGTACACGTTGCTGGAATAAACAAGATATGAGTTTTTTCAGAAGTTGAAATTTTGCGTATTAATCCCAATTGTCACTTACAAAAAATCTAGTTTGGTTTCGACATGACACGATATGGAGATAACATTCCCTTGTTTACCACCATTATTTTAGTGTTTGAGTGATCAGGTGAAAGCGCGATTATTTTTGTTCAATTTTTATTGCTGAAAAATAATACTGTTCTCAATAGGAAAACTTAACATTCACGGAAAATCTCCTCCAATTTGTCGAAGTATTTCCTCTTTGTTCTTTCCTTTGGTTTCAGGTACACATAATTTGGTAAATATTGCAATTATAAAACAACTCACTGCAAACATCATGTAAGTTGGAAATTGTCCAACATTATACAACATTGACGGAACTTCTTTAACCATGAGAAACATTGAACCTCTATTCGCAACAATGGCTGTGGAGCTTGCCCATCCTTTTGCGTACATCGGAAGCATTTCAGCCATTAATATTTTCGGCAAGGAACTTGGTCCGAGGCTATACATTATTACTATAAAAACTATGGAAACGAGTGGAACCCATGTCCATCCTTCCATGTTCCATCCGTTATCATTGAAAATCGTGTAGACAGACAGGAAAATCAATAAGCAACCAAGTAACACTGCAGTTGTCATTAACAATAATCGACGACCCACTCGATCAACTACGAAAATGGATAATATGGCACCAACAAAAGTTCCTGATGCAGTAATAATGTTCGAAAGATGACTCGATATACTTCCACCTGCCATTTCAAACAACTGAACATTATACGACATAATAAAAATTACCCCAGTCATTTGCTGAAGTATCATCAACGGTATCAGTATCGCGAGACTTCTCAGAGCGGTGGATTTCCATGGCCTCCTGCAGAAAGCAGAAAGAGTCGATTTGCGCGGGGCGTCGTCAGCAGGAGACGCGTCCTGTGCCCGAGACACGAGGAGCATATCGAGCTCTCGATCCAGGTCGGGGATAGGCCCCCTGCACCAGCGGAGAGCCCGCTGGGCGGCGTGGCGGCGGCCACGGCGGGCCAGAAACGCCGGGGACTCGGGCATCCAGCTGAAGGTTAGCACGAGAAGCAGAGGGAAGACGAGGGTGGCGGCGGTGAACCAGAAGTAGGGCAGCAGCGCTCCCACGGTTGTGATGAAGAGCTGGCCGAAGCAGAGCATGAGGACGTGGTAGCAGCCCAGGGCCCCCCGCACGTGGATTTCGGCGATCTCCTCGCAGTACAAGTAGGCTGGGGCGACGACCGCGCCAGCGCCAAGGCCGATGAGGACCCGCCCGATGATGAGCAGGCTCAACTGCGACACAGGGATCGTGAGGAGAACAGGCGTCTATCTGAGAGGGTACAGCAGCCATGAGGAACACAGGCCTGGAGGTGTGACAGGCATAGTATTCTTGCATTGATGATGGAAGAAACATAGTTTTAGAGTATTCTGTGCCCAGTGAGAAAGAAGCTATGAAAAATTATCCGTTAGTCGCCATTCAACTGCTTTATCCAAATCGTCTAGACAACGTTCGAACTAACCGACCATTTCATGGATTAGCTCTTTTTCGGACTTAAGCAGAATTGTAAGGATAAATGTTAAATACTTGACGCCCACGCCACTCGTTATAATGGCCACTTGTTATTATGGCCACATGTTATTACGGATGGAAGTTAGAAACTGTAAGTCAATACTCATTACATTCGCCTTTTGCCAAGTTTCATCACTATGATACAAGAAAGTTTGGCCTTTCGTAGCACAGAGATAACGGGCTCTGATTGAGTGCCTTGAAAGGTTTTTCACTGTAGAGGCACTTAATTTTTGTTCGTTGGTGGGAATTGAAGTAAGATTAGCAGTAAGAGAATATTACGCAAGACTCGTCGTATCATTACGCAGCTGAAGACAAAGGAATTTTGGTATCTCTTGTGTAATGACACCGAATTTGGACAGGGAAGATAGGGTTAGAAACTGATCTGTAATTATGTATCGTCCTCACGCTTGAGAGTTAACAAATTTTCTTGGCGTTTCTATCATTGCCGTGATATCAGTATGGTTCAGTTAGGCCCGGCAAACCACTCGTAAGTCGAAAACAACTGCTTTGATATGATACGTTCCGTCCATCACTTTGAGAGGATTAAAAGTGAGATTTTTTAGGGTACAAAGATTCAATACGAGCAGTAATATTTAATTGCCCAAATAGGTAGTTTATTCCATCAATTACTATTGGGAGGAATGTGATTTGGTAGTAGGATATTTGCGTTTCTTTTGTCTACAACAATGTCCTCAGCGTTGTTAAACGAAGCTCTTGGAATTATGAATTATATTTCTTACCGTCTCTTATTGCTATTATTATTGCTTCTTCTACTACATTTTAATAACTTTCGTGTTTATTCAATTGTCGCTGACGCTAAAATCACAAATTTAATTTAAACCCTAAGCTAATACATCATCCTTTCTTCTACAGCTGTGAAACATTAGTAAATTTATAACTTAATATTTTCAGTTTACTTCATTTATTTTGTAAAATGCTATTTTGTCTTTCATTGCACCACTTCTATCTGATCTATTTAATATCCCGTCTTTCTCATTTCTAATCCCGAGTTCCTCAAATACGTTCGATTAGGTTTTCATTGCATCGCTTTGTGCGCCCGCGTTTCCAAATTCTCTCAAGTCCGCGCCGCACTTACCAAGGACCCGGCGAACATGACGCACAAGTAGCCCAGCAGCGTGGGGGCCGCGGCCAGCAGCAGCGCGCCCTTGCGGCCGAGGCGGTCGGCCAGCGGCCCGGCCACCAGCGCCCCGCCCAGCGACGCCAGCGGGCTCGCGCTCACCGCCCACGACGCCTGCTCCAGCGACAGGCGCAGCGGCTGCGGGTCCGCCACCTGCCCCAGCAGGATGGGCATGGCGGGCGCCGACCACGAGATGGCGATGCCCACCCACACCGACGACAGATTCGCTGAAGCCAAACGCAGAGAGAAATGCTAAAGACGCCTTTGAAGTCTTGCAAAGCCAGAGGAGCTAAGTACAGAAATGTTCGAAATGAAGATTTTGACATCTAAATATTAAATAAATCGATGCCATTGCACAGGTAAAAGAGCAATGTTCCATACACCTTCCAAGTAGAGGAGAGGGGGCTAGAGTGGAGATTTTTCATTTAGAATGCTGTAACTCAAATTGTTTCATTAATTTGAAGCACATTCTGTACCTGCTGCAAACCTTAGTGTTTCATCTTTACTTTTCTATACAAACAGTTATCATATTTTCCTCCAAATTACATTTTAAATACTTCTTTTTTTAAACCTAATACATTAGTCCAATCTACCACCCTTGGGGGATAATGTCATAAACGCGTGGGGTAAATGTGGATGCACACAAAAACGGTGAATTTGTTTTGTTTCATTTGTATTTTTAAAATACTCGATATTATATAAAATAATATCGAGTTTTTTAATAATACATTATCTTATTAGAAACAGTTATGAATGCTTATCTAAGGATAAAGATATCTAAGGATCTGACGGATATTGCATCTTTGGTTTTCTCTAACAAACAATCTGATCCCCTGAAATGAGAAGAAGGTTACTAATCAAGAATCATGATAGTATTTATTTATTCACCAATTATTGTCTGCAAAGATGCAAATTGTATTATTCGTTCAATAATGTTCAGAACAATTATATTTAATTTCACAATTGCATTGAAACAATATGATATTGTGTCTGAAACTGGAATGAATCATACTTCTATGATTTTAATTGGTCATATTCTGACTAATTTGGAACATTGTTTGAGTGAAATAAGTTAGGTTTGTTGGTGTTAAAATTGTTGCCAGAGAGCATGGGCGCCACCTCAGCTAAAAATCAATCAATAAAATACCATTAACTAATATTTATTCGTTATTTTCTTAAAAAGTAGCGAAAAAGAACAACAAATGATGTGTTTATGGGTGTTTGTGGCACCTTTTAACCGATTTTTAAAACGGTTTCATTGGTTTGTTGTTATTGCATGAAAACTAACGTTTTTTCGCTAAGCCATTGAATTATATTTTTATACGACCTAATACATTATATATATATATATATATATATATATATATATATATATATATATATAGAGAGAGAGAGAGAGAGAGAGAGAGAGAGGGAGAGAGGGAGAGAACTCTTTCTCTTCGCTTTTTATAAGTGTATATTGCTCGAATCATGCAAAAAATAATTCGATAGCAATAATTTAACGCCATTTGTCCTCGAAGCTTCCGGTCTACAAATCTTCCAAAAATAAAAGACCCGTTTCAAATTCTCAGGACTTCGATAGAGATAGATCGGGTTGTAAGAATTTTGGAAAACGACCTTGAATTGTTTAGAAGCTGATGTTAACAAGTATTCAGACAGACGTTAAAATAACTTTTTCGATGGAAGGAAATAACAAAAGGTGGTCAAACTCGGCACATGCTTAAAATACCAAATGTACAAGAATTAAAATACTACGTGTACATGCAAGAAAAAGTCACTTTTTGATGTCAGAGATCTCCAAATTGCCTGTAAAAAATGTCCTCCCCTTTGCAGTATGATTCAAATACGTATAAGCTATCAAATACGTATAAGAGAAAGTTAAATTTTGTACAAAAATATATTTGAAGTGTTAAAATTGATTACGAGATTTACGTAGATCAATATAATCTATTTCCAAATTGAAGAAGTAGATGTTCAAAACACTTGAATTTTAGTATTAGCCAAAATTTTAGTATTTTTATTAAAAAACGGAAGTTAACCATTGATATCTAAAGATGTTATTAGTAACAGTATTACACATGGTACATTCATACATAAATGAAGGCAAGTGTAAAAGGATATTTATTTTACCATTAAGTAGTGTTACCAACATTTTCCAGGTGTCTTACCTCCCATAACTTTCACGAATCTAAAAATAAAAGATAATAATAATTGTAGTTTACCGAGGAGTGCTGCAAGATGTTGCTTGAAGGTGTATACCCACATTATTTTTCTTGAAACTGTTGTGCTCTGTAATGTTCACAACGTTCTAACTACAATTGAGTTTTGTCGTAAAGACTATCATTCACTATTCGAAAGCCGGTCATGTACTGTACAATTTTCACATCATTGTCTCTGTCGCCTCATAAGTATTAGAATACTAACTTTAGATTCTTTACTGCTATAAAAATGCCAAATATTGCTTCCATTAATGCAATTCTTGACCTGCATTCATTATCTCCCATGCCTTAAAATAGTTTACAACCCTTGTTACTTATGTTACTTACTAACAGATAGGTAATCTAGCGAACTTAATTGCAATGAAAATACCGACTTTCCGCAAGACTGCATTTGCTGCTAATCGCAAATGCAAGAAAAAAGAACATGTTCCCACTCAAAGAGCACATGACTTTGACGGTGGTGGGGCTTGAGTACCCCAATGACTCTTGAGATATGCCGACTGTAGCTACTGGTAGGGCTGGTCACAGCGAAGAAGTACTCCACGTCCCGGGGAAAGTAGATCCCATAGCCGTGGAGAAGACCATCTGCCTCGGGGAGATTAAACCCAAATGAAATTCGATGTCTTCGAAAGAAGAGGGTGCGAGGGGTGTATGTAACTCACGCATAGAGAAAAAAATATAATTAGGCATTCACAAAAGCCTAGTTATATAAGTTTATATGATCAACAACCAGACAAGAATAAGGACAAGATTTACGATATAAAGCGTATATTGCACGTTGCAACGTGGAACGTCATGGTCTAGGGCAGGTCTTCTCAGCATTTTGCGCTTTGACTGAGTTCGAGAGCCGCGTGCGAGCCTCTAGAGTGAAATTGCGAAAACATTTGAAGGGTGGGGATGAGGCAAATTCTAGGAGCGGGATCACCAATTAGAATGGGCAATTTGAACCATAGTGCATAACTTCAAGAGCAATTGACGAGAACATAACGTTCGCATACAGTTCAAGTAATATTTCCTTTTGTATTATATTTGGAATGTTTGTTGTCGATATATGACAATGTGAAATATCAAACTGCAACGAATTATACATATTTGATTCGGACACCAAATATTGTAACGTATTAGCCAGCGTGCCTCATGGCATCTATTTGGGGACGCTTGGGAGCGGATTAGTCTCGCCACAGGAAGAAGGGTTTTTCCGTAAAGGGAAGAACGCGGAGACGGGAGACACAAGGCTTTGGGTGTCTTCCGGCTTATAGAAGCTTTTCACTGTTATAACAAGCGAGGGGGTGGCGTGACGTAGGAGGTCACGTGGGCCTCGTCTATATAACAGAGTGTACGGAGCCAGTAGGCAGGTTCTGGAGACAGTGGGAGAACCTCGTGCGTGTGCACAAAACTTGGCGCCAAGACGGTGCATATGCGAGCCAGGCTCGCGAGGCTGGAGTCATTAGTTGACGAAGCCTGCGGACTTTATGTCCTTGGGTGACTGCGGTCACGGGGGAGCGATGCTGTGTGCGTGCTCCGAGGTGAAGAGTGGTTGAGTGCCACGATTCACGCCGATTCTCAAACGGATAAGATCGCTCCTGCGATCGAGGCAAACCAGCCGTTGGTGCGCCAGAACGGACTTTGTGTCCCAGCGTGACATCCGGTCACGGAAGCTAGGCTTTGTGCGCGCTTCAAAAGTAGGAGTGGCGAATGCCACAATCAAAACCATCTTCAATCGGGTTTTGGATCGCTCCCGCGATCAGGGGATAGTAGGTCTATCAGAGCTAGGGTTTAAGTAGATTATTAAGTGTATATATTTGTTTTGTTTTCTTGTTAATAAATATAGTTGTTATACGAAAGCTCTGTGTCTGTGGTCGCTGTGAGTATCCATGACGTCACAATATTGTCATTGCTTGTTGGGATGATAATGTAATTCGCTTTGCTAGGATGTAATTGCAATTATAGTGTTTTGCTAAACACATATGAGACATCTATTTAGATATGTCTAACATATATATCAGGGCTTCCTTTTAGTAGCAGGAGATTTAAATGCCAGAGCTGGAAATGTGCCCATTCTGAATAAAATAGATTGTTTGAAGAAATATCTCATAATAATACTGGTGAGAAATAAGAGAGTGTGTCACTTTCAACAGTTTAAAAATAACAAACACTTTCTTTAGAAAAATCCACAAAATATACCAGGGCAGCAATAGGTTATAGATCCTTAATTCATTCACCATTGTTAAATTGTCATCAAGAGTAGTGAGCATACACATGTATACAGGATGCGATCTATACACGGATTATCTCCTTGACTAGCGAAATCGCGAAATACAGATCCAGACAGATGTAGGCTGGGTGGAAATGGAAAATAAAGAAGAAAGAAACATATCCATAGGAAGAGCAAGTGTACAAAATCTATCATCTTTATGAATAAAGTGTATAAAATCTATATCAACAACGACTAACCCAGAAACAAACAATAACCCACAAAAATATGCATAAATATGGAATGGAGCAATATAAAGAATGCCAAGTCTATGAAGTGCTGGGCACAAGGAAAATAAATTATCGCAAGATAGGTCTTAAGGTATGGATCTATGAAATAGCAGTACGAATAGCAATGGATATAAAACAAAGAACCTAAAGGGAATTTTTACAAAAAAAATCAATAGCTGCTAAGAAACAATATCAAATACGAGAAATATATCCAAAACAAACGTCACAGAGGTGCACATGAAATCCCAGGATAACTTTGTTAATCTAATACAATATGATGCCCATGAGAAGCCACAGATTGCTTACAAAGTCGTGAACCTCCTTAGTATAGCTGAGAAAGATGTATAACAATTAAATATAGTGCCTAAAGAAGTTTGGATCAATCACTACAAGCAATTATGATGTAACCCTGAAGCAAAATACACTTTTGATGCAAAATATGAGGAAATAACTGGATCCCATAGAATTTAAGGAATTAGAACAAACTAAAAACTGAAATATAGGGAAGCAACATGACCAGAAAGGATACATAATGAATTACTAAAATATGGAAAACTTCTTCTACATGTCATATTACTGCATCCAATTAACATGTGCTGGAAAACATGCAAGATCCCAGAAAAATGGAAGATAGCCAAAGTTATTTCTATTTTCACGAAAGGTCACCCAAAAGTATAGAGGTATTATCCTACTCAATGCAACATATAAATTGTACAGTGTAATAATTAATAATAAACTCCGAAATATCTCAGAGTATATTCGAAGAACTAGCAGGTTTCCGTAAAGAAAAGTTCTGTACTGACGAAGTTTACTTTTTAAAAAATAATTCAAAAACCAGGAAAGACAACCTGGAAATGCACCTAGCTTTCATAGGCTTTGAAAAGGCCTTGGACAAAATAAACAGAAAAACATTATGAAAGATAATCGGACAAAGAGGATATCCAAGACACCTGATTAATGTGATTCGTAGATTGCTGCGTAACACATCGTGGCGTGGAAGTGAGGCCAGAGACAGGAGGGTTTGAATGCCCCTCGCGACTGCCGCCGAAAGTTGTGTTCGTCGGCGCCATCTTGACCTCTCGTCAATTACTAAGACACCAACGAATAACGATCTCTGAGGAAAGTGCCTGAGAGGAAAAGCCCTCATTCTTCTTTCCGATTCGGTAGGGTACAAAGCGTGGTGCATCTCTGTTTCAGATTTACGGAGCTCGAATCATAAAAATACTGAAAACTTATAAATGAATGTTTACAAAATAAATAATCTAGGTTTTAAGTATAACATGGAAATATCAACAAATAAGACAAAGGCAATGGTAGTCTAGGGTAGTATCCAATAAGGACTAAAACAGTAATAGGAAATAGCTGCCTACGACAAATTTCCCATTTTAATTATCTCGGATGTGATTTATTTCCTACGAAGAAGACAAAGATATAAAAAGCAAGATTAATCACTATCAGAGGATTTGTGTCACAATGATACGAACTCTTAAAGGCAAAGTAACGCGAGGATATTCTCTCACGTGATAACATGAAAGCCATCCCGACCCTACAATACGTTTCCGAATGCTTGGTGATAAAAAAAAGAATCTAAGGAATATATGAAGAGCCAAAATGAAATGCATCAGGTCCATAATAAGATATACTCGAGAAGAGATAATACGAAATGAATACGTCAGAACAAAAGTGCAAACGCTGCCTCTAACTGAAAAGTGTTAAATTCTGTGTGTGCTGTTCATTTTGTTGTAAATCCACTAGATGGCTCTGTAAAAAAAAACTAAATATTCATGTCAAAGAAACATCTCTGCGAGTCTAGCGAGTGTCACGTGATTGAGTGAATATCATGGTTTTTGCTTGAATTTCTAAGTGACTGAAATCTCTGGACTCATCTATTACAAGAAACAGTGTTACAGTACATAATTAACCTTTGAAGTATAGCGCATATCATAATCCCCCGGTTTTACTAAGCGGATTTGTTAGTTCACAATGGAGATAGAAATAACGGAATGGTACGTGATTATGAATAAAATAAATATACAGAAAAGGTAATATTAGATTGGGGAAGAAATGCTCTCTGACATTCAAAACGAGAAGAAGACTGATTCAACGGATGACAAATTTGATAGGTCACCAGGATGGGAAATTAGTCCGGAAGGTTATTCGAAGAGAAGTATCGGTCCATACGGCGTATGGATCGGCAACAAAAATCGAAGTTCGAATAACGTCGATATTTACAGGATTGGTAAGGTTGTTATGAAGGAGTATCAGTGCATTACCGAAATTAAGAAGGAAGGGCGCAGCAAAGCCGTTATGATCTTCAGTAAAAGGTAAGATGCCAATCAAACATTGAGTGACGATAGATTACAAAAGAATGGCTTCAAGGCTTTATACCAGACTTCAGGAAGGTTGAGAAAAAAAGTTTTTAGAGGCATTCCAGACAACCTCAAAGACCTCAAAGACCTTCTCAAGCACTTACTCTCGTCAGCTGAAATAGTGAAAGTAAGAAGATTATATAGAAAAAATCCATCATCGACACCGGAGGAAAAAAGTGGACCCCTACCACTTCCGTGTTCGTGTTTGAAGGTGAGATTTTGCCTAAAGGAGTTTCACTTGGTGGTTTTATTTGGTGAAATTCAAAGTTCAACCCTACGTTCGTCGTCCAATGCAATATTTCAATTGCAACAAATTTGGCCATAGCGAAAGATCGCCAGGGTAAGAAGCATTGCGAGACATGCGTGGAGGACGAGCATGGGGGACACTGCAAAGGGGCAACTCCGAAGTGTGCGAACTGCAAGGGTAACCACCAGTCGATTAACCGTGGTTGTCCAGTTTTTCAAAAATATAAATTGGTATATGAAAAAATATCATTTGAAAACATTTCATAACCAGAAGCCTAAAGGAAGGATGTTGGAGTCCTTAGAGCCTCTAGAAGAGTAAAGGATAACTTCCCCACTAATGAAGAAAGTGTTAAATAACAACATTCTTTAAAACAGGAGACACAACCGATAAAGAGATAATCAGAATATCGAGACGCAGGACAATGCCAAGGACTCTGACGGAGCTCAAGTCACACCACCTGAACGCATTCCGAGTAATCAAGAGGGAGCTTGTTCATAATGAAGAGCCCAGTCCAAAATGGTTCTTCTAAGGACGATGAGAAGAGTGTCAGTGGTTGTAGCCCTATCAGCAGTAACAGGAATGTACGTTCCAGAAGCGAAGGCCCGGCGGTAGAGAAGACATTGAGTGCACCGGAGGTTGTGACGCGGAACAAGAAGCAGCATAATTTAGACTTGCCTATTGCTGATGAACAATCAAAGAAAACCGATAAAGGGAGGAAAGGTAATAATAACAAAATACTGAAAGTTCTTGCATGATAGTAAATAATAAACCAAGAATCTGTATCCCATTTAAACAAAAGTAATAATTTCACAAATTAAAATATTACAATGGAATTGCCGTAGCATTATAAATAAAAGGGATTTTATATTTTATGCTAGCAATATTGATATCATATTACTAGTAGAAACTTGGCTAAAAGAAAATAACTTTACATTAAAAGATTTTGAAATAGATATGACAGAATTATTGGAGATAAAATAGGATTAGCAATTTTAGTTAAGAAAGGAATAATCTTCGACAAAATTAATATAAATATTTCGCACGTGTTCTTTAGAGACAGGTTCAATAATGATAAATTAAGATTATGAAAAAAATAAATTACCATGTTACCGGAGGACAATAATAATTTAGACCCAATGGAATGGAATAGTTGTTTTGTCGCTATGAATCAACAATACGCCCAACAATGCATTGTAGGAAGGGACTTTAACACCTACATCAAATATGAGGGAGCATGAAGGATCGCGCAAACGAACGTATAATAGCAGACAACTTAGACTTTGATAACTTTGTCATCTTGAATAACAAAGACCCAACTCACGTAGCAATAACAAACAGAGGTTTTCCCTATTTAAACATTGACTTAACCACTGTATCTCCTGACTTAGTTCTATTGAGTGTTTGGGAAGTATAGAGGACACGTGTGGGAGTGATCATTTCCCAATAAGTATGAGGATTAATATTCGACTAACAAAATGAATTGGGATTCATTTTCCAAGGTGTTAGACATAAATAAAAAAACAATTCAATAGTCTAGAATTGAATAACCTTGATAAAATCAACCAATATGATAAGCTAATGTTTTTTAATGATTCAATTATAACATCTATTCTGGGAAATATAGGTGATAACTCTAGTACAACTAGCGATAAAAACGTAACACAAAAAAGTGTAAAAAATACCCATAAATATAAACCTTTGTGATGGAATGTGGAATGTGAAATGTGAAAGAGTCATACGGATCCGCAAAGCTGCTTTAAAATCTATCAGGTTTAGTTATTCTAGACAGACTTTTTTAAGTAAAGGGACCTTAGTAACTAAAATTCTTAGAGAGGAAAAAATGGAATATTTTATGAAAAATGTAAAGGAATCACATTGCAGGCCAAGATTTCAGACTTTTGAAATTTAATTAAAAATATGAAAGTTAGATTTAACAAACCACGGTCAAGTGAAGGCAAAGTGAAAAAAAGACAAATGCATCAGGGACAGTCTGTGTTCCCTAAAAGAGAGAGAGTGTCGACCTATTGGATATAGAAAATATAAATGACTCTGAAAACGACAATGCGTTTCTGGAAGTCCCATTTTTCTACGGTGAACTGTAATTTACTATTGGTAATGTTATATTGAGTTTTGTCCAGGGATTGGATACAGTTATTTAATTATTTAAAATTACCTGAATTTTATCGAACAATACTTCTAGACTTTAATAAAAACTTTTTTATATTCATAACACTTTCCCAAACCAAGAGAAAAATACCTCCGTTACATTCATACCAAAAAGGAGGTCTAGCAAAGTTAGGCATATTTCCTTGGCTTTCTGTTTATTGAAAATAATGGAAAAATGGTAAAGGAAATATTGTCATTGTAGTTAGAAAGTAATACATTAATTACGGATACCAGTTTGTTTTTCGAAAAGGAAAATCCTGCATTGATAATTTGAGTTTAATACTTTCAGATATTCATGGTAGTTTTTATAAGAGGGAGTCGGTTTCATATTTATTTCTAGTTATCAAAGGGGCATATAATAAATTAGTCCGAGAAATCCTGCTAAATAAATTGATAAAACTAAATTTACCTAAAAAATTGTTTTTTATAAAAAATATATTTTGACCGTAATGTAACCTTTTTTACCAACACGGATATTATTAAAAGGAAAGTTTTTAAACGTTTACCTCAAGGGAGTGTCTTCAGTCATCAGTTATACTCAATATATACAAATAAATTAGATAAAGTTCTAGACATCAATAGTATGATAAAGCAATTTGCATATGACGTTTGCATTTATATTGAAAGCAATGACAAAGAGAAAAACCATATTAAGATATTAGAAATGGAAACCGATAAACAGATAAAACATCTGTATTCCAGAGAATTTGAAGAAGCTCCCGAAAAATGCAAACGAGTTTTGACAAAACTAAAAATGTAGAAAAGATTAAAAATATAATTTGAAAATTAATAGTTTAAGTACAAAATGTTCTGGACAAACGAAATTTCTCCGACTGTTATTGGACAGCCGTTTAAACAGACAAAAACATATTAATAATTTTGTAAATAAATGTAAATAAACAATGAAAAGTCTCATTTGTTTGAGAAGAACCTGGTGGGGAGCTAGTTCTAGAGGCGTATTATTGTTGTATAAAACCCTAATTCGATCGAAAATGGAATATGGAACTTTTGTAATATCTCCATGCACAGATACCTGTCCTGAAAATTTGCAAAAAATTCAAAATATTGCGATGAGAATTATAATGGGTTAAAATAACAGTACTCCAATTAATATGATGATAGCCGAAACAAAAATTCCTTATCTAGCTTACAGGTTTAAAGAAATATGTTCTACATATGTTTTAAAAAGTTTATCTCTGAATAATAATAAGCTCATCAGAATTTTAGAGTCATTAGTAGAAATTGCTTAAAGTTTTGTGTATCGAAATAATTTTGAAAAGTAAGCTAATAGTAGCTTTTATAATAGGCTTTAATAACCATTATAAATAACAGGGAAATTATAGATTTTCTTTTTTAAGCCTCCCATAGATCTTACAATCTGAAGAATTTCAAACATATATTCCCTGAACTAGTGATGTGATACACATCGTTACAGAAGGATCTAAATTAACAGTAAATAATACAACTCATGTTGGGTTTGCCGCTTGGAGCTCATGGGAATATTTTAATCTTTCGCACGGAATCTTAGATTTGCATCTTCTTTTATTGCAGAATTCATGCCTTTCATTTTTGTTATAGAAAAAATTATACAGACTTAATTTAGAAATTTTGTGATTTTTTCCGATTCGAAGAGTTCTCTCAAAGCATTATGTAATATAACTGCTGGGGATAATTCACCCCTGATTAATACATTAAGACATAAGTTAGCTTATGCCATCTCCATTGGCGTGAAAATTCAATTAGTTTGTGTTCTGGCCCACAAAGATCTTATTCGTAACGTAAAGGCAGATTGGTTTTTGTAGGCATCATGTACAATCAATACTTTGTAACCTGGCTACGTAAACCTTTTCATGCCAATAAATCTTTTCTAATTCTAATTCATGTCAAATGCAACCCGCAACTCATGGCACCTTTTTTTCTATATCGTTAAATAACTCCTAAACGAAGCGTTCTATGGCATTAAAAACAAAAAAATTAAAATGCAGGCCTCAAAGAAACGTTTCTCACACCGTAATATACAGGATGAGCTCTTCTTGAAGATTCTATTACATTTTTGCTCGTCCGCCGCTGCTCAATATTACCCTACCTGCTCAGAGACCTGCAAAATCTGCAACTAAATGTGAATGAGAGGGACAGAGAGAGGCAGAGACAGATATGTACACATAGAGAGAAATAATAAGATAGAGACAGAAACAGAGAGAGACATGGAGAGAGAGAAGAATAGATAGGGACGGAGAGAGGGAGAGATGGAGAGAGGGAGAGAGGGAGAGAGGGAGAGATGGAGAGAGGGAGAGATGGAGAGAGGGAGAGAGGGAGAAAGGGTGAGAGAAAGGGTGAGAGAAAGGGTGAGAGAAAGGGTGAGGGAAGGAGAAAGAGGAAGGCGAAGGGCAGAACATCTTCCAGGTTCCGCTAGTAATATGTGAATGTTGAACATTGAAATGTTGATAGAAAATTAAATAAAGATCATTTTGTCAGAAATGGAAGCGTCTCCCCCATTTTTTCGATATTTCAATTGTGTAATCGCATTCATTTGTACTACAATAAATGCATAAGGTTATTAATTCAGTCTTAACTTCTATTGAATGGGGCGAATTTATCGAAATCACACCAAAAAGGTGTAGGGTTTTAATAGAGTTTCATCAGTTTTATTGCTACAAATATTATTTTCAATTTTTTAACGACGTGAAAATATATTCACTTATCGGAATATTTTTATGAACTCTTATTGTTTGAGGGAAAATCCATATTTTATAAGAAACATATTAAAACAAAATTGCAATAAAAATAACTTGTAAAACTGTTAGAATTATGTTAAAACAGTAATAGAAACATAGCTCTTTAATCTAACAGTTTAAAAACGAATTTTCGATTTTTTTGCGATATCGAGTTCTAAAACAAAAAAATGCTAGTTAAGCTTATAATGATGTTAATGATTGCAACCACATTTGGACAATTCCTCAACTTATAAAAAGCATACGGACACTACCTATACGATAGAGTCTTCAGGTGAATGGCAATAACTCAAATCTATTCGGAAACGGACCATATACTTTCAATCGCTTATCCTGACGGAAAATGGACCCCAGGATCCCACCACAGAAAGCTAACCACGCTGATCATGAGCCACCCGAGGGGCTACTATATAATAAGTTGTATAATAATTATTCTTGTTCTTAATGTTATTAATAATAATGTAATAATAAAGTAGTATTTGGTGAGGACAACCCAATGGAGTTTGGAGTAGACAAGTGTCATGCAGTATCCACCGAGCGGGAATAACTAAGTCCTCGAATATTGAAATCGCAAACATGATGACAATAAGAGGGATATGTATAGAGGCGGCTTTTAAATACCCAGGCCGAGACAAGCCTGGAGTATCTGAAATTAACAATTTAACATCACCGCGTCGGAAGCGTTGAAGCTTCGCCGAAGGCCCCGTCGAAGCTCCTCTGACCCAAGCTCATCAGCGGAAAGCTCGATCACGCGTTTACGCCGTGAAGACCTGGGCAATGCCTGTGACCAGGTTTTATTTATTTAACGTCGAAACAGTTAAACACTGTGTGACGTACTATGAGAAGAAGTGTAGTCTGCGCATGTTTTCGTAAATTTTAAGATATTCACTCTAACCCATGCCCGATTTGAAATATGAATACAGGTGGAAATGAGTGTTTTTGGCTCGAATTGATAAGAAAATATTCGCTACCTTGTATAAAATCTATTTACAAAGGCAAATCAGATAAGATTTTGGCAATTATTTTCCTTCTTGAAGGAATGAACTTATTACTGCGAGAAGATGGAGAACGATAATTTGAATAACTATAATCCTCACTGAACTGTAGAAAACGTGCACAGAAAATGAAGTTACATATATGTACAGAAGCAAAACAAGGGGCAATCTCAGCATTCACTCAAGAGTTCACTGCTGGTACTGTATATTAGATTTGACGGTAGCGAAGCTAGATATAAGAAATTGCCAAAACAGAAAACTAATGACAGCTCATCGCGCTTGCCTCTGTCCTAGTGATGTGGTCAGACTTTGTCTCCCGCGAGACCGTGGTTTTCTTCAAATAACCGAGACTAATCAGTCATAGAGTCAAACGCTCGCAGAATATAACCAAAATTCAAGACATCGCTCTTGATAAAGTTCGTAAGAAAGGTAACCGGGCCCCACTTCTTAATTGAGAGAGAGAACTTTAGGAACAAGGTGACATGTTTAGCCTCTCTACGGACAATATTTCCGGGATAACCAAGGAACGGCCTGATCTCGGGCTGGTTGTTGGATGGCCCTCTTAAAAGGCAGACCGCAGTTTGGGTGCTGGCCGCCCAAGATCAAGCCTCAAGGGCTTAGGAAATTCAAGCGAAAGAAAATAAGACTACAGACGGTGGCAAGGGCTGTTTGGGTATACCACAAGACGAATCAATCACCTAATCACTGCCTGCATCAAGAAATCAAGAAAACACGTAGTTCAAGCAAAAGAATAACAGTGTGCCCCTGGTGCAAAAAGTATGGCAATCACAAGGTGGCCCTCGGATCTATGCAAAAAGTATGGCTTGCAGACAACTGGTGAATAATAGAAACACAAGACTAAGAAGGTGATCGAAATCCGCAATAACAACAATTCTCTGTTCTTTCAAGTTCCATCGGTAAGATCGTACTTTCGTTGAAGAAAAACGGGAATGGATAGTGCGCATAGCCAACGCAAATGAATCTAGAGTGGACCAGAAGAATAATGTGAAACGCCCTACTAAATAATCAACGCGCTATGAAGAGAGTCAACGCGCTTGAAAAGAGAATGATTTTTAATGGTTTTTATTGCATTGTTTTTCAATTACATGAGCGTTCTAGGAACACAATGCGAAAAAAATCGTGTCTTCACATTACTTATTTTATTACTATTTCAGTGTTATTTCGCAATTTTGACATGTAGTTAGGAAAGCTGCTAAACACTACTTTAAGAAAACAAAAAAATATTTTTTATGATGCTCACACCGATCCTTGGCCTAACATTCGTGTAACATTCGTGGCGTGTCATTGAGATACTGCATTTAGTATCAGAGATAATCCCATTTATTTGCACTCTTTAAGATAAATCATAGTTAAATGAATTTCTATTTTATAAAATATTTTAATAAACTACTAGTTATCTTTAAGGATTTTCTTTTTACATTAGGCTCGTAAGCGATTACACATTGCAAGATTAAAGAATGCATTTACCAATGCTTTATTAAGTGGCATTTACGTGCATCACCGGCTGAAAAAATGATATTAGGGTTTTAAGCCACAACATTAAAACTTTCATAAAATGTCTTGTATTTCTCGAAATATTCACTAAATGACGAATCGAATTGAACAGACGACGGGTTTGTAAGTGCTATCGTTTTCTCACAATATAACCCATTACCGGAATTATAGCTGAGAATACATCCAGAATCGATGGGAATTTTAATCTCAGATACCTTAATTATCATAATTCCACAATATGTATTTCCACTCCTATCAAGGGGATCGATATAACACATTTGCTTCCCAAATGCTCTTCCGCAGATTAAAATATTAGAAATATAATGATATACAAATCCTCGATTATTCTCTAATGACCTCTCAAATCACAATACCGCAGAATTGTTTGGGTCTTTAGAAGTCTCCATGAGGAAATATTTAGATCAATCCTATTTTGTCGAAAATTAACCCTGATCCTAGGTAAAACCGTATTATTTTCTCTCTTGAAGACAAATACTTCACAATACGTAAGCAGCCATTGAAAAAAGTGAATTATTCTCTCATAATGATTTCTGTAATGATTTTCAAGTTCCTATTGAGAAATACGTTTCTGTTACTACTATATTTTTGATTGCACATAGACTTTTTACAGTAATGTGAAAAATTACCTACATTTCACAAAAAAATGAATGACGGAAGGCTACAACTGAAAAGGAGGAGTTGTTAAAATATTATATTCCTGATAAACTGGATGAAAACTAATATATTTATATATTGGAACGTCTATTAAATATATTGGTAATATTGTTAATGATATTTTATAAATAATTATTTCCTTTACTTCCTACAGTATAAGCACAACCTAAAACGACATCACACCATCTATCTGATCTCTCTTAATGTTGAGAAATGATGGGAGATACCATGCCGACGCTTCAAGTCGTGTTACTACACGTATTGGATGACTTCCAGGCAGAGCTATCTGAAGTTGCACATGTCGCTGGCCCTAAATTTTCGCTGTCGCTTGTCAAGAGAGGATGAATGTACGACCACCCACTTTCTACCAGTGCTTTGCCGCAACCTCTCTGAATAATCGATTCTGAAGGGCCCTGATAGCAGTTGTAGCACTAGGATTCCATGCGACCGCAAGTGCATGTTGGTTGCAACCTCTCTGGAAAGTGCTCTCGTTAGCGCTTAACACATTACTGGGAACGAAATGCAAAGGGAGGGCTGACCTTACCACACCCGGGAATTTGTCCCACACGTTTCGAGCCCAATGTCTTTTCAGAGGAGGCAGCAGAGTCATTGTAGGATTTCAACATGATAATATAATTAAACGAAATAAAAGAAATAATCTTCTACAGACACTGATTCAAAATTCATATATGTTCCGGGATATTCACGCTTCAGTTTCTTTAATCTTATCGTTATAATTTTGGCCACTACTTGTGGGGTAAGTACCCGGAATAATGGCTGGATTTTGAATAATTAAAATTGTTTGACGAATATTGTATCTCTTATTTTGGTAAATTATATTTTTATAATCATTTCACATATCGTCTATACAGAACAACGACGTAACACCAAAATTGGTTACAATTGTGCAAGTGAATCAGTCCACTCATAAATGTCTGACAGGACTGAGGAAATTTGTATATATTTAAAATTACCCTTCTGATCACTCTAAGATAGTTCGATAATTGCTGTAATCTGAAATAGAAAATGAATATAAGCATAATGTATAGAAGTTCATCCACACATAACCTTAAATATTTTAGAAATAAACCGGACTGACATGTTTATAAAAATTGTATTAAATAGACCCACCATTCATCTCAATACAATTTATGTTTTTGGCCAACGAATTTCGGGAAGTAGATCCAAATCATGGAATCTAAATATGTCGTAATGTATATCTTGTAATGAATGACAAAAAAGTGCTGCCCGTGTCTGTATTAATTATTTCAGAGAACATTCATAGAAGATACAGAAGTAAAAACTCTCCAAACAGATCGTTCTATGCGTTTTCTCTTCGCATTGTCCGATTTGTCTTTTGAGACTGCCGCTGTTGTTTATAGCTTTTTGATGCACGAAGCGTTTTGTACAACCCATTTTCATTAACAGAATAATTCAAACTTGACTCTGAAACAAAAAAAATTGACAGTTATCATTGTATAATGAGGTGGCAATGATAAGCGGCGACTTCATTGTATAATGAAGTGTGAACGAATTCAAGGTATTTCTGAAACAAAGTACACCGAGAAAGGAGGAAAACGGTCAAAATTATCTCCAAAATGGGCTCTAGAGGTGGGTATTTCAAGGCTCCTTTGCACATTTAGGTATCTATGATGCATTAATGACCATTTGAGACCCGATAAGTTTGTCATTAAAAGGCCCCACTTGAGCTGGGGACATGAACATTCAAGGGAGTTTTTAAAATCCTCGGTACAGTACGAGTAGATGATGGCAGGTATTACGCTTTGGGCGGTTTAATCCTCAAAAGGCTTCGACAAAGAGCAAATTCATTGCATGGGAGGTGTCCTGTACGATTGGATGTGCAAACATTTCTTTTTCCTTACAGTCATTCAAACTTTAGCCATTCAGTCCATGGCCAGTAACTATACTTGACTGAGAATGAAAAAAGAGTAAATGTTCTAATGAAAAAGTTGCTACTGCCTAAGGGGAGGCATTTTACAGTGTTACTTAGTATACTCCGGATAAAGCTCGGATTGTGAGGAAAATTAGTTTGGGGAGAGAGTGCCTACTACGAGATTGATATGGTTGGAAATATTGTTGTAGAGATAAGAGCAGCCTATGCTCAGAGTAGGCAGCCCCTACGAAATGTGGTTTGCGTTTAAATTACCGACCAGTGAGGTCGCGTGGATGGAAAAGAATAGTGTGTGTATTTGGGGGAAGGTTATCCGTGTGTTTAGGACTGAGAAAATGCTTAAGTGGGGGGCAGATAAGAAACGGGGTATAAAACGCTGCTGTACCTAAGCTGAGTGCTTTTGGAGTGGGGGAGCTCTAATGGAGAATTGAATTTTTACGACAATAAAGAACGCAACAGGCATACCGCTCTTTAAGTTATTTTCTCCCTTTTTGATATTTCAAAATTTGTGTCTCGGCCTTCTTTTTCCAATTTGATTGCAATATAAAGATACAGGTTGAAAAAATTAAGATGTTCCCTACAAATTAATTTTGAACCTTTAAAGATCTGAAGACTAATAAATCGATGCAAGGAGCTCATAAATTCTAAAAAAACGTAATTTGTTGCATATTTATCGAAGAGTCATTGTCAGTAACGTTGTTTATAAATTTAGCTTCATTGTGTAACTAAATTAAACATTTATATGTTAATAGAAATATAGGTAAGGACGCAATATATGACACATTTCGTAATAGTTCATCGGTTCAATTAGGTATATTGTGTATGGAGTTTATCTTGGTGCACAAAAACATATGTTTTAATCACGAAATTCACACATCCTTTCGAAAATAGTATTTTATTTTAAATGCTACTATTACTACTATTTTATATTACTATTAGTATTATTACTATACTACTATTTTATACTACTATAAAATACTACTATTTTTGTCCTTTATAGTTACTATATGTTCCATTACGGTTACTGTCATACTAAATTCTTGAGTTTGATTATTTCGTGTTTCCCGTCGCGTCAACTGCTTTGGTCAATAGTTCTGTAACTGTAGTGAATAATTTTTATCATGGGAGATGGCAATGTTCTTCCCACACTAGATGGTGAAATATAGCACCGACCTTAAACGTTGGTTTTCATTGACTGATTTTTTAGTGATTCCGGGCACGTTAACTACCAGGGTCATTAGTCCTGTAAGTGTAGTACATGTCTTTGCTCCGGAGGTGGTGATGACCTTTCCCTCGCTGTATGCCGAGCACCGCCTCAGCCGGGACAAGTTCTGAGCTCCCGACCGGTCTCCCGGCATGTGTGCTTGTGTCGTGCGTGTGAGTGTGTGTGTGTGTGTGAAAGGGGAGAGGGTAGGACAAGGAAGAGATAGGAAAAATCGCGCGGTCCGTGGCCCGTTTGTCGGTAATCGCCTGGTATCGATCGGAGAAACCATGGAAACCATCGATTAGAGAAGCCAGTTGCTAGAATTCTCCTCCAGCGACTGAATTCGACCTAGCTAACAAGTTAGTGCCGAAAATCCTGCCACCGTCGGGACTCGAACCTAGACCCTCCCGGTCAGAGGGACTGCAGTCACATCAGGTGATGGCTTGAGCCATCTCTGCCGGTCCTAACGTCGGCTTGCGGGGTTTTCCTCAACCGGGTATCTCCCACCGCCACGATCGGGACAAGCCCTCTATTCCCGAGAGACCGATTGTGGTATGTATGGTAGTGTACTGAGTAGTAGCGACAGTGTGTGTAAGAAAGGGTTGAGGTTTGTACGAGAAAGAAGAAGAATTTTTGTTCTCGGATAGCGTAAAGGACGCTGAAGAGAATAGTGCAGGTCTCATTTTCGTTGAAATTTGCGTAAGGGCACTTTTTCTCACAATTTCCTAACTGTACAACATTGAAGTTCTTCTTGAATGAAATCCGTTCTTTAAAGACAGATTTTGAAATAAGATCATCCACAAATGTTTGATAATATGAGTAGCTTTCGTGTAATTTTTCGGCAAATATGGGCAATTTTAATTTGTTTAAATAATGTTTTTATCAAATCCGCTCCAAAGTTTTTCTATAATTGTCTCGTAGTATGCATCATCTAACAATAAAAAATATGGTGGTTGTCCCATTTTCGGCGAACTCCGTATTCTCAAAAATTGCAAAAAAGTAACTTTTCAAAACTAACGAATTGAAGATAGAGATATTTGCCTTACACAAAGTTTGTTGTTAAAAATCTCATGTAAGGTTGTTTGAAAAACGAGTAGTTTATACAAAACTTGTACTTAAAATTAACGCAATTAGAAAACAATATTTTCTCAAAATTTTTCCCAAATTTTTCCTTCAATTTCTTACTCGCATAGAACATGAAATGTTTAAAGGATGAAGTGGGTCTTATTTTCGTTGGACTCTGAATTTTGATAATTGAAAATTTTGAAATAATGCGAAAACGTATGTGTTGTTGTTGCCAGTTATTTATGAAGGAAACCTAGGGAATTATATGTATTTTAAATGAGTATCTGTCATTATTCAGTTTTTTAAGAGAATTGATTACTTGTAAGCATGCAGAAAAGATATATAAATTGAGAAGAATTGTAGTGCACATGTTATTGTTTAAAATTTCTAGTGAAGCGTAATATTTTCGGTTATGTTTTTATTTGTGATTGTTATTTATTACATATATCAATAACATAAAATTAATTAACAAGTCTCCGTGTACTCTACCTCCTCTTAGATTTATAATACCACTAACTCACTTACTTACTTGCGGACAACCAGTCTGACTATCTTTGCTACTAAACTGAATGTAGGGAGTTATTGCACTTAATGCACTCTTAAGTAAATGCAGTTAAAAATCAAGATCCATTTCATCCCAAATGTTGAATTGTACCGCAATAGATAAGTTTAAACATTGCTGATTAATTTCATTTTAATGGATGATTTATTTTTTTTTACAACTGGAAGCAATAAATATCTATGCATTTGAACCATTTTCGCCAACTGACTTCTTATCAACGGGGTATCTAGTGAAGAATTTCCACCCCAGAGAAATGTTTACAACCCTTACTTTTACATTTCCCGACAATTGCTTTGAAACTGCCAGCAAACTCTAGTGAGCTAATTTATTTGCCTACGACCTTGACATCCCTGCCATACGTTTATAAATTTTGATAGTTTGCATATTTCTGCGACCGTGCTTTTCCAACGTTTGTCAATCTTCTGGTTACATTCTTCGAAAGAATTGGCAACCCTGCTCGGACGACTGTCACTATCCACTATCTCTGCAAAGGTGCCCACCCGACCCTTGAGTTGTGCCCCGGGAGACATCTTACGTGAGTTTCCATTACCTTGGGTTGAATTTCATTAACAATTAATTAGCTCTATTATACCCGTTTAGTGCCTCTCAGGGTTTGTGACTTTCGGGTGAAGTGGCTATTTACAAACGTTGTTTCAATTTGTAAACTATTGTTGAAGAAAGGGTGTGATTTCGTTTCCAAATTCTAACCACGATATTTGCACAGTTAATCTAATCTTCTTAGTACTGCAGTATGCGCGTGTGATGAAATAAACCATGATCTGTACGATAGAATTGGTCGGTTACTCTATAGAAAAAAGTAAGTACTTGAAGTAATTGGCCTTGACGGTAAAAAAACGGTTAATTATTATGTTTTTTCGCATATTCTTTAAAATGAAAATATTCTTCTTCATTACTTCTTACTGCATTTAACATGGTGAGAAACGGAGACGACAGGATTCTCATTCTTAAGAATTATTTTATTGTCTAGCAAATTGGCTATTCATCTAATATAATTCTACAAAATTATTATTTTTTCTCTTTATTTTTAGTCACATCAACAACTGAAGTTATTAACGACTACAATGATTTATAAGTAAGCATTTACATACCATTATGATTTTATCCATCATTACATTCGCATAAATATCGTAACATAATGTAACATCACATAGAAAATTGTTATTCGTTCTTATTTTTATTTCGTGTCTGTCCAACATTTAGAACTTTCTCATGTGTCGGAACGTTTATGGGTGCTTATAGGTGGTCGTTATTTCCCTGAGAATTGTTATGCACATTTCGACTACTAGCAGAATCACCTTGTTCGCTCAGGGGATGTTCGTGCAGGCTGCAAGACGCCTTCAAGCCTAACACGTCAGACAGCTTCTCAACGGGCGAGACGAGTTAATTTCTTGCACCGTTAATTTCGCTGTCGATTCGCCGGCTGCTTGCGTGCACCTTAGCTCGCGACATCTTCCTTTGCAGCTTTGGGTAGAAAGGTTGTTTAGTTACACCTTTGTGTTCAGACGCTGTAATTCTTCAGAATTGATGGATTTGAAAAAAAATAATTGGCTACATCTGGCAGGCAAAATACAGTTGTAACTAAAATTGCGAAATGCATGATAAACCAAGTAGTTTCGAAAATTGTCACTTAATGTACATACATCAATGAGCCATCCCTTCCTTTTCGTCGTCTTTTCTGTACTAATTAGTTCCGGATTGTCAACTGTTCCATGCAATCTTTAAGGGTGCTATTTAAAAGGATAACCCGTTACTCTCAATACGATATAAAACGTTTTCATTTTGAAATATTCATAAGATACGAAAGCAACAAAAAGGAATAGTATTTTGAAATATAATAGTAATAATAATAATAATAATAATAATAATAATAATAATAATAATAATAATAATCCGGGCCCGTGGCGAAGACGGGTTGAGGCAGCCATCGCTCTGCGCCGAAAAGGCAGTAGGTGCAAGCCCTGCGTAGGCATGGTCGTATTTGTGATTGTCCCTTCACCCCCCACTATCAACCCTTGACATCATTATTCATAATTCAAGGCGTAACAACCTTGTCTTATCAGTAGATACTGCCCTAAAAAGCTGATACCCATAACTACATTCTTTAATTTCTCCGAGGCCTCGAAAGATAACTTGTAGCGTGGTCATACATGGCCGATAAGTAAATATAGTAATAATAATAATTATAATAATAATAATAATAATAATAATAATAATAATAATAATAATAATAATAATAATAATAATTACAAACCTCTCGTTCCGCGTCCCATGACTTGCACTGCAATAGTGTGTGTTCCGCATCATCTATGTCTGCGTGACAGAAACTACATGTGGGCCTCTCTACGATCCAGAAATCGTAGAGGTATTTATTAAATGCCCCATGTCCCGTAAGAGCCAGGGACAGATAATAACCCACCTCCTCAGAACTTCGGCTAACCCATCTCTCGATGTCTGTAATCAACCGATGAGTCCATCTGCCTTTCACATCCCCATCCCATCTTCTTTGCCATTTTTCAAGGAGCAAATTCCTTGCTTCTGTTTTAATTTGCTTGGAAGGGAGATGACTGTTTTCTTGTGCTTCCTTCAAGGCGAGGTACGTCCTCTTTCGTTCCATGGCTATTAAGTCGATAGGTGGTGTACTAGCCAATACCACCACTGCGCAAGTAGACACTGTGCGGTAGACACACGCCACCCTCAAGACCATTCGTCTTTGTACTTGGGCGTACTTGTGTCTGATAGACAGCTTCTCCAGCGAACCCGCCCAGACTGGAGCAGCATACAACAACTGTGAGAGAACTGCGCCAAATATCATTCTTCTCTTGGCTTCTCTCGGTCCACCGACGTTCGGTGGCATTCTTGCGATGTTAGCTCCTGTCCTCGCCGCCTTCTCTGCCATCACATTTATGTGGGGCCCGAAGCTGAGTCTATGGTCTATTTCGACTCCTAAATATCTTATCTGGAGCTTCCAGCTGATTCTCTCCCCTCCCAATCGAAGATCTGGGTAGTGCAATGCCCTCCGGTCAGTGATTAAGACAGCTTCGGTTTTTTGCACTGCCATCTGTAGCTGTCGTCTATCTAACCATCTTTAACCCTAAACAGCGCTTCGTTCACTCTCAATTCGAGGAGTTCAATGTCAACGCTGTGACTTATTATTAGCGTATCGCCAGCATAGCCTATGAGCTGCGGATCTTTCGGCAGGTCAATGCTTAGAATGTCATCATACAGGACATTCCATAAAAATGGCTCGAGTCTGTGCCCTTGAGGAACACCGCACGTCACATGCTCTTCAATCCTGATACTGTCCACATAAGTTACCGTCCTTTCATGGAGGTTTCTATAATGTCCTTCCACCTAGCGGAGTTGAAGGCGTTTCTGATGTCAGTTGCGACGAGCGTACAGAATCCCTTGCCGACGCCTCTTCTGGCTGCCTCTGCTTTATCGATAACTTCCAGGATGGCATCCGTCGTCGAGCGGCCTCTCCGGAATCCATATTGCCTGTGAGAAAAGCAACGAGAGGTTTGTAATGCCAACCTCCAACAAGTTAAAAATCCAGACATGGTCGACATGATGCTTAGCTCGCAGTAGAAATGGAAAATTATAGAGAACTTGATAGTTAGTATTATGAAGAAGAAAGAATTAAGACAGAGGAAGTAGAGAATCTACTACCAGCCAATCTCCTGCGTGAAGTAATGTCTAACGACGGTTTCCGCGTGAGAGAGAATACGGTTTAAGACGCGGAGGTTAGGTTTTTAGTTGGTAACCCAGTTGGGAGTCCGACATCACCAACTTTACTGGTATCCATAAAAGATTTTTCTCCTCCCTAAAAAAAATAAGAAGAAGAAGAAGAATCCGGCCCCGTGGCGCAGACGGGTTGAGGCACCTATCGCTCTGCGGCCGAGAAGGTAGTAGCTTCAAGCCCTGCGTAGGCATGGTCGAATTTGTGATTGTCCCTTCACCCCCCACTCACATCATTATTCATAATTCAAGGCGTAACAACCTTTTCTTGCTGTTCCGGATGGCCGAGATTGCTAAGGAAGTAGTGTCTTATCAATCTCGGGCCGAAGGATCGCGAGGCCGAGTCCCGCCTTGGGCATGGTTGTATAGTGTTCGTCCTTTCTTCCCATATCATCATCATCATATCGTGTCATCCTCGCAGGTACCACACTATTATAAGCAATAGTGGTTGATGATGACCTAGTAGTTGATGCGACCTAAAGTAACTAAAAAAACAACCTTGTCTTATCAAAACATACAGCCGTAAAAAGCTGATACCCATAATTACTCGCTTTAATTTCCCCGGGGTCTCGAAAGATAACGCGTAGCTTTGTCATACATGACCGATACGCAAATATAATATTTTTATTATTATTTGCGAATTGACGTTGTATGGCCACGCTACACGTTATTTTGGTCTTGGTCAGTTTATATGTTTACCATTAACTTTTTTCTCTCAACCTTGTAGGTGATATGAATTGATTGTGCATTCTCTAATGAACCCCAAATGTGCGGATACCACAAACGGTTGAACGAAATTCAGTTTGAAGAAAGAACACATATCTGAGAATAGACCATTCGTGTTCAATGAAGCTTTAAAAGAATGTTTGCACTCAGTTTAAAGTTGTTGAAAATATACGATGAATAAGAAAAATTATAATAATTAAAAAAACACGAAATTAGCAACAAAATACATTTGTGATGTATTATATTATTATCTCTCCATCGATGAGAGGACTGAATGTACACATAGCAGCATACTACCGATACTTTGAAATAACATCCAATTTAAAACAATCGCGATCGTTTGATTGGTTTTGTATATTAAAAGTGAGTAGGGGAATGATTGTTGAAACAAAATATTTATTCTGGGTGTTTTTCGCAGTTGTAGAGCCTCCCACCACTACAGAGAGATCTCGATGTCTCATGGGCTGCAATTAGCTGTAAATACAACACAACGAGAACAAAGAGAGAAGTACCGCTAGTGAAATAAACAAAACTTGCATGAAATAGGTCTCCAGTTAACCGCTACTGTATGAAAGGGAGTTTTTTCGTATTTACTACGTCCGTTAATCTCTCCGAAAAACACTAAAGAAAAAACCGCTTTCATGTACGCAGATGATGGATGCACGAGTGCGCCACCCAATGAAGCAACTATGCGTTTGCACGCGAGCTAAACAACAATATTGTATTTGCGATGCTACAGCAGTTCCGAATTTAGTTGTGACTCTCTTCGACCATGGCGAAAATAAAATGGAACTTGGAATGGTGGTGTACTCGTTTGCCTGACCCAGATACTGTTACCAAAACGATGATCCACTACGATTTCATTGCACATTTAATTGCTTTTTAAAAATAATGAAATGCATTGTAAAAGCTCACAATTGGATTACAGGTTTAGAGTACGATAGGAAAACGTAAAATCTAGTCTGAGTTTGTGCATATGGTGTGAGACTTCATATTCTCGAAAAATCAATGCTACATGTTAAAGAAGTTCTTAAAACTTAACTGACAGTTTTCAAATTGCTTTGAGAGTACTAACATTTTGCAGAAATTTGATTGGGGAAAATTATCGTTGCTTCAGGATATTCGGGAATGAAAGTAGTAAAGGACAGAAAATTAAAATTAATAATAATAATAATAATAATAATAATAATAATAATAATTATTATTATTATAATTATTATTATTATTATAATTATTATTATTA
>BOPP01000034.1:6837611-6857900 GCA_017312745.1 Gryllus bimaculatus
GGGGGCGAGTGCGAGGGAAGTTCGTTTCTTTTGTGTGCATCGCACATTTTTCAAAGTGGGTGCTCGTGCTGCTCTTTCTCGACGTGTTATTTTCAGAAGCGAGTGACGAGAAATATTGCGGACGTAGGTTTCGTATCGTTCCATCTTTCGTTAGATATTATCCGACGCGAAATCTTACGTTATCACGTAAATCGTATTTCTAAATCCATTAAGGATTGTTTTAACTTATTTTTCTTTTCTTTGCATTATGCGAAACAGACCTGACTATTCTTAACTGTTTTCATGAAATGATATTGTAATTTTACGCTTTAAAAATCTAATATAGCACTAACAGTTTTATTTGCATTTATTAATAATTGCATTGAATGCATTGCATTGAATGCATCTACTATGTGTTTACACTATGTTTCGCGATCTTTAGTGCTATTTATTGCAACTATTCAGGAAGATTTCTGTGTGAATATACACCGTTGGGTGGAGAAAAAGTTTAAATTGTTTACGGGTTTGTTCTGAAACATTACAGGTAAATATCAAATCAGATACGGATTAGCGACGGCAATATCACATATGCACTGATTTATGGGACAAAATGTCTTTTGTGGAAAGCAAAATAATAAACGTATATTACTGTATAACTGTATAGAGAAAAGTGATCTACCTTCGATATATTTCCGTAAAGTATAACGAAACGTACTTTAACACTCCTACAACAAATCCAAGCAAATTGAATTTGCGCGATTATGGTAGATTATTGTATTAAAATTATGTAACAAAGTATGTAGGGGAAATGGAGTAATTAATTCATTTTCAAGGATATTGAAAAGCATAGTGGTCATGTTTACTAATATTTATTTCTGAAGTTTCATTTTTGAAGTAATAAATTAGTGAATATTTAAACACAGTGAGTATTCTGTGAAGTTGACATGGAAGTTAGTCACTGCATGAGTGAGTTGTAGAAATTTCAGACGAGTAAAATGAGTCAATAGTTGTCAAAATGTTAATTCCTTTTCAAAATTTCTTGAAGAAGAATCACTAAGAGATTGGAAAACCACAAGTAAGCTCGTGCAATGCGCACGTTCACAGGTTGAGAACTTGCGTTTAGCAATTCTCTTCTCTGTAGTTAAAAGAAATTTTGTGTTTGTAGAGAAAGAGCTGTTGTGGCTGCGTATATTTCTTTGATCACAGCATCATATTACATTTTGTGGAATTAAATTAAATTCCAATGAATAAGTTATTTTCTGAGAATAGAGCTCAGTTTTAACGCAGAAGTTTTTATTGGAAAGAATTTTGTGATGCTGACATGTTTTTAATTGTAGTTGAGATACATTTTACAATTGTAGTTGAGATATAGTTTGAATTATATTGTCATATTATTCGGCCAAACGAAATATTTTATTGTAAAGAAATTCTCACTTGGCTTAATGTATTAAATAACGGAATCGTGCGAGTAAGTAGACAAAACCATAACCGTAGTTCAAACGGGTATTCGGCCTTAAAAAAGAACTGCCACTAGAGAGAATCACCTTATGTTACATCTCTTCAAAAGTGTATTGTATTATTGACTTCGTGAACATGATGCTAAGTTTAATGCGCGCCAATATATTAACACCTGAGAATTGAGAACGATAGAAAGTCGTGCTCTCGCGAACAAAATACAATATTCTTGGTTCAATAGCTATTTCGTATTTTGTCTTTCCTTTAATTGTTTAGTAAAAATGTAGTTTAGTAAAAGCTATTTGTTCCTTAAAGAACCATTTAGAACACAATTTTATTGCTTTCCTTTTTTAATACGCGCCATATTGTGTGGAAGTCTAATATTACGTGTGTAAACGAATTGCACTTGACGTTGTTCCAGTGGGAAGTGACGTTTTCTTTAATTGCTCTTACCTAAACGCCCAGTATTTTTAAATCTCACTTTCACTCGTGCCGAGCGAAGGAGAGAATTTTATTGAAGGAACAGTTTTAAGAGTTTGCTTCTTGTTGATAGTATTTCGTATTATTCTATCTCTCACCCAGAACGTTATTAACGATCCCGACATTCAATTTACGAAACCATTTCTTTGGCAATAAAGGCAGTGAGGTATAAAAGTGATATAACCAGCGCCACCTCTTCTCGAGACATTCACTTCCGCGTAGATTAGATTTCGTCATCAGCGCTGCGCATTTGAAGACGTCCGCCGCCCTTTCCCTCTTTCCGCCCACGGCAACGAGAAATATATCTTCTTTTCACCGGTCAGAAGGACGTTGAGAAACGGTACGCGTTGGGCGAACGTATCAAATATTTACCTTGTGGGATGAAGGAAGCGGGAAGTGACAGATGAATGGCGTTAATTGAAGTATTGGCCCGCATTCCTCTCTCCGCGGAGAAAATCTCATCCCGCGGAAAATCTCATTCCCTGCGACCGCCGCGGGAATAATTCAGGATTTATCCGTTAGGGGATTAGGCACGCTGTTTTATTAGCACCGCGAGTTATGTGCGGATCGCGAGAATTATCCGGGCGTTAGGATTTCCGAGGCCGACGCCGCGCTCGAGAATTCAGGCGCGACAGGAAAAATCGTATATACAGATATAAATGGATCATATGTGAACGTGTGATGCGAATGCTGCAGATTGCACGTTATGGTCGACGTAGGAGTTTCTTGGAGGATATTAAATCTATTGGAAAATATTGAGTTTGAATGCGAGAAATGAAATCCAGTGGATTTAAATATACGGGGACATACATATGAGTTTCCTGTGAGTGTGTTTGTTTCACCGAACAATTTTGAATTTACGCGTGATTGTTCGTTCGGATTGCGATACTTTGAGGTTGTTTGCGTTCTTCTTAGGTGTCCTAGATCCAAACAGACGTGAGACAACAATGAAAGCAAGTTCATATACGAGACGTTGATACGCTAGACGCTCAAGATACAAGATCATATACTAATACAGTACACCCTCGTTAATTCGAATTCTAAGGGGTTGAAATAATCGGTGTACTTATTATACAAATTCTTGTTATCCGATTTTTATTTATCCTTACTTCTACGTTTTTTCGGCAGGACCCAAATTTTGTTTGTTTTATGTTTGAGTTATGTGTTAAACAAGTTTATTGTAGTTATAGGATCGCGGGAATTATGGTGTTGGGATTTTTGAAGCCGACGCTACATTTGCTGAATAAGACGTGTTTTTAAAATTCGCATTTTTTCCTGTAAATGGTTCGTATGTGCATAAGATGTGAAATGCACGTGTAGACCTCATTAACATGATAGCAAGAATATTAGTGAAGGTTACATAGATTGAGAAATGTGTAATTGAAGAGTGAAAAAGCGGAAACCTCTAGGATTGAACATACGATAATTTAATACGCGAGACTGTGTGTGTGTGTGTATGTGTATTTGTGAGTTCAAATATAGTGTTCATGTTTACGAGTGTCTTCGTAAAGTGGAAAGTTGATATTGGGTCTTCCTCGATGTATGTCGTAAAATATATCAGGAGATATCAGAGTAATGACGATATCTTATAAGAGATATATTAACATTTCAGATATTACTTCGGTTCATTAATAAGTTAAAAATGTTTCCATCATGGAATGTAGTGATTTACAACATTAAGGAGATTTTCATTCAGTGATCACAGAGATGACTTAATCGCGAGTTAGTTACGTTGAGAAGATACTGTCTGTGAAGAAACTCGAGGCAGATAATGGAAAAAAAGTAAATGATGGGTGATGACTTAACAGCACTCACCTGCATATTCAAGCATGTTGTTTGGTAGGAAACAAATAAATGAATAAATCAAAAGTGGTTCTACTCTTGGGAACAAAATTCTATGTTGTTAATAGTTTAGCTCGAATTATTTTATTATAACAGTATATTAATGTTAAGACAAATTTCAGGGACTCGGATACGTTAAGTCGTATGAAGTGTATTATTTTGCCTTTTGCATCTTCTTTTTCTAAGTGAGTGTCTGCTATGAATGCTATGATTTTACTGTCTTAATTTTTCTGATCAGAATTCCTCTTTGTTGGAATAATCAAATTGGTCAAAACCTGTACCTGTTATAACTGATCAGCATGGATAAAAACATTCTACTTCTTATGAAAACTTCGTTTCTATCAGTTGCCCCATAAAAACAATATTTGAAAGAAATTATTTTAAAAATACTGAATTTGAAATACATATAAAAATATTTTTACATTTTTCCAATTACCATGATACATTTAAACGAGTTTGTTTGTATGAGATGTGCTATTGAAGAAAAAGTTGGTGTGTCTCTCTGACTAATAAAGTAATTACTCTATTCCTAAAATTGCCGTACTTCCTTTCCTTCTAAAGCTTCATCGTTCTTGACTTAATATTTCGTGTTATCAGTCGCCTGTTTGTTTTTCGGTTCTTCGTCAAATTTCTTACTCACTTGTAGAGAGTTTGTAAGACAAATTAATTATGTAATAATAGTTTGAGAGGCATTATGTAGGTAGTTCCCGCAAATTCGTAGTTAGCCCAGTGGGGGAGCTGTGATCCTTTTCCGACACAAATCGATAATACGTAAGTAGGGAAGTTCCTTTAGTCTCATGAGGAATTAACCGTTCTTCGTCAAGTGGCAGAGTACTCAAGGCGGGTCATTGATATCGAAGGAAAAGTTTAAAGTAAAATATTAAACAGTTATCATTCGTGTAAAACATTCAATAAACGTATTGTAATTGTATCAACTGAGGAGATAATTAGATTGTGGTAAATAAAATATAAATATAGCAGACATTAGGAATGATTGTGCTGGATCTCTGGGTTAGGAAAGTTTTGCTTTGTTGCGAGTAAGAAGCGTTGTCTGATAACATTGATATTCTTCATGTCTTCCGGGCTGATGGGCCGTGGTCCAATTGGCTCTGAGATGCCGGCCTCAGTCGCCAGTCAGCCACCGTCCCGGACACTTCGCCCGAGACCTCGCCACTGAAGATGCCCACCGCAGTCGTGGGCGAAACGTTTGGCATCCCAGAGCCAATTGGACCACGGCCCATCAGCCCGGAAGACATGAAGAATATTGACTCCGGCCGTGAAAGCCTACAATGCTGTGATAACATTAATGTTTTCCATCAATGGCACTGATGCTCAATTTCTTTTGAATATACGCTCATTGATTGAACTAAAATATTTTGCTATATGTGGAAAACATTTCAAAACCATTAAAAGAAACTCCTGAGTTTACCCTAAGTAAGTTTTGTAAAAATAATCCTTATTTGCAGTTATTGAAATTTAATACTTAGATTTTAAATTTGAAATTTTCTCCTGTATTTTAACATTTTATGTAAATAGAATACAGGTTTTCACAAAGAAAATTGTAATGAAATATGATGGAGATATTTTATAAATATTCTTTGTAGACTTGAAATTGAATACCTTCAGAACCTGCGTCAGCTCTAAAAATGCGAGCAATCTTCCTTGGAGAAAATATTAGCTGATTCTGAATACGCAGGCTGCGTGTTTATTTCAATTGTTTTTCATTATCTTCCACACACACCTCGGTCCGTTTTAAAACAACTATGGATTATGCTTAAGTGAGGTTTATCGCTTTAAAAAACACAAGTAACACTTCTTAATAATGCATATGTTTTCATGAATGATTCTATACGTTATTTCAGGGTAGAAAGGTAATACTTTGAGGCGCAGAGACCTGGTCAACTAGTTTTGAAGAACACATTCCGTGAGACACGGACAAAGTGGAGTGTTCGAAAGTTCGAAACACGTTTCTGCGCAATCGTCTGATAAAAACAATAGACACACGGCGTTTAGGAAAAGTATTATACGACTGCTTTTTAATCAATGTCAATATAGACACGGGAAATATATACAGTATTCTTATAATCTTAGAACAGTTTCTGGGCTCTATTACAAGTGCATTTCAAATACAAGAATGCTAAGAAAGAAAGAGTATTGAGGACAGCGTGTGTTCACGCTTTACTATGGGATAACAGCAATAATCGATTATCCCCTTTAAGGAATGCAGTAATGTTGAAAGCAATAATAATAATAATAATAATAATAATAATTATTATTATAATATAATAATTATAATAATAATAATAGTAATAATAATAGTAATAGTCAGGTATCGTAGTTCCATTAGATCATAATCTGCTGTTCAAAATTGCAGAAAAGAAAAGAAAATATCAGCCACTCGCAATTGAACATAAAAACCTATTGAAATTAATAGAGGTAGATATTGTACCCGTTGTTATTTCAACTAATGGGCTTGTTGCTGAAAATTGGAGGATTGTGAAAGAGAAACTTCATCTAAATGAATGGCTCTTCAAAACCATGCAGAAGGCGGTGTTGCTGGCAACCACCAATATTGTGCGTAAGATTCTCTCTCTTTGTCATTGAAGAGGAACCTGAGTGCACTGAAGCAACAACTTCTCACCATCCTTCTTACCATGTGTTGACTTGTGTCCTTGAGTTATATCTGAAAACTCCGGTCGAGCGTGAAATTTTGAAAAATGATGTAATAATAATAATAATAATAATAATAATAATAGTAATAATAATAATAATAGTAATAATAATATTTATTATTATTATTATTATTTATTATTATTATTTCATGAAATTAGAATAAGCAGTTGGGGTTGTGTCAACTAACTACAGGAAATTTAATGCTGTTCCATTTACTGATAGCAACGGTTCGTAGTCTTTATGACTAATCTGGTAACAATATTGGAAGAATTAACACACTAACAAATCACGTCTAAATCAATTACAGATTATTACAGACTACTACATACGAAACAATTACAGGCAACACACATACCAGTGAAAGTTCATAAACAGAAATTAGAACAATGATATTTCTTAGTACTCAGTATTGAAGGCGATAATAATAGTAATAGTAATAGTAATACTAATAATATAATAATAACAATAATAATAATGATAATCATAATAATAACAGTAATAATAGTAATAAAAAGAAATAGATATTATTAAAACACAGGAGATGTACACATCTTTTCTTCGGAATCCATTAAATTTGAGTGTTTAAGCATAAGAGGAGTTTATTTCACGTGTAAATTTCCCCTCACAAACATTTTATCAGGTGAAATTCAATCTTCTCAAACGCGGAGACAATCTTGGACACCTTTTGATTCAGGGAAGGGGGGCGTTGACCAATCGCTATTGTCAGAACCTTGTTACCTATGTGGTTGGCGCAAAATTCCATGGGGCGGGAAAGAGGCTGTTCCTGGAGGCGCGGCATTGATTGTTTCCGTGTAAGGTGAAAATATATCACCACTCGGAGTGATTTCGCCTGCGGAAAATATTTCTAAGCGGATGTTTTGGGTTAGGTATTATGTCAATATACCAGTGAATAATTAGCACTTGAACATCAATTATTCTAACATGTAGCAATCAATTTGCAACTCCTATCAAAACTGATCCTTTGAAATGTTAAACTCAGGAACAATGTGTGGATCCTCCCCGGCCGTTTTGGCACACATTTCGGAATTGTTTATAAAATTATTGATTGTTGCATAATAGTTAATACGCGATTTTCTGTTTTGGAACATCGGGGGCTACTACCCGCTTTAGAGAGGCAAAATTTCGAAATTGTTAATTGTTTTAAATGTTGCAAATTTTGTATAGTCTCCTCTAAATCCCCTTTAAACGCAATACAAAATTCCGCAATCCGACCGGTGCTATCGTAATTACTCCCATTGTTTGCACTCATTCCATTCGCTCTTCGCACACAAGTGTACTGAAAAGAGAGGCTTGCAATGCCTCGCTTCGATTGTTCGCTTCATACTCTTTAATGTCGAGAGCGGAAGCGATATCGCGACCTCAGTAGCGCCTCCAGGCGATGAACAGTGCCTCCGAGGAAAAGATGCCTTTACCATTTCCTCGAAAACAAAACAAACAAAAAACATCAAACAAACAAACAAACAAACAAACAAACAAACAAACAAACAAGGTGTAGGTTTATTGGTGGTTTCGTGGGAACATTGCAGTAATAATTTCTGTCTTACCTCAAGTATGCTGTCTTTTAAACATTGAAACTTTCTTTTATATTCTAAACAGCCAATAAAACTTCCGATTCACTATTTTAATTGGTTTAAAGTATATAAACACGTTATCAGGCAAATTTTATAACGCCGAGAGAAGCAGCTTTATGGCGAATATGAACATTAGCCGTATTATATATTTTTGTATTCTCTATTCAATAGTACGACTTGCATTGATATATATGTATCGGCTAGTAAGGAAACTACTACCAATTCGGGTAGCAGAGGTCGCTAAGGCAGTAATATCGGGGCGATCTTGAATCGAGGGATCGCGAGTTCAAATCCCGCATCGGGCGTGGATGTATTTGCGATCGTTCTTTCACAACTGATCATCATCCTATCACTGCATTAAAGAAGTCGATCCCTGCTCAAGCAGGTGGCCCTTGCACTGAATGGGATGTGCATTTGGCTCAAAAAGGGAACTATTTATAAAGAAATATTGCAAAGTTCATTATGTCGAAAGGCTTGCTCAAGAAGCAATAGTGCCAATGATATTTTCTCTCTGAGGCAAGCTGAGTTAACGAAAGGTTCAGTATTGTGGAACATTCCAATAACTCGGGTTCGCGTGACTTTGATAGGAAAATGAAACGAAGGTTCATTTACTGATATATGTAAAAAAATAATAGTCGATCAATCTAATCGCTTGCCGCAAAATGTAGTGCCATTAAATGAATAACTCCCAAATCATGAATCGTTTCTCACTCTAGAACGCCTCGAAATTTCAGACGCGGAGACTTACGCTCCGAGGTTGGGGTTAAAGAATATTTCTTTTAAAAGTGGGTATTTACACATCTTAAACAAATTGAATGAGACGGAATTGCGATTTGTGAAAATTGTGATAATAATTTTAAATATTTTTTACCCCGTATGGCGGTATCTGTGTAGCGCACGATATTAATAGTGCGACCAAAATAAAACTACATTAAAACTAGTGGTGCTGTAACACAGACTTTTTCATATCAGTTTTCTATTTCTTTTGGTCTCGTTTAGCTATTTACATATGACCTTCCCACCTATTCTTATCTGCTGTCATCTATCGCCGCCCAAAGCACATTTTTTGACATTTTCCTAATTTTTCGGTTTCCTAGTTCTAGAGCGGAAATATTATTTTAGGATTATTAAAGAATAGTTAGCCACGTCCTAAATAGCAATTTTCTTTGAAAACTTTGGAGCCTTTTTAAAAAAAACTGGCGTTTAAGCGCTACTGTAAATTCGAAATTTGAAGCACTTTTTCACAGAAAGTTTTTGAGTTTTCGAAAAGATTAATTTGAAGTAATTTAACTCACAAATACAATGGTGTTTACAAATTGCTGGAAATGTGCATATCAAATGTACATACTTGTAACTTTTGAAAAAACAAAAAATACACCGAAATTAACTTTACATAATATTAAATAGTGCAATTACCACTATCTGTTCGAAATGTTTGAAAAATATATGGAGACGTTTTTGAGAATATGGCGTTTGAGCGTTTCTGAAAAAGCGGGGTTTTTAGCTAGTTTTCACAGAAAACTGTAGAGTTTTCCAGACACTTTATACATTATTTAAAGAACATGTACTCATAAAGAAATAATGTGAACAAATCGTCGCGAATATAAATATTAACAACATGAAAGGCAAATCAAAAAAATATTTTTGTAATTTCAGAAGAAAACAAAAGAAGAGAGCAATATGGCGTGAATGCCATCTTATAAGGTACATTTAGTACTATTCCTACCAAACGTTTATAGAAAAAAATTTGAGCCATTTTTGAGAAAATCTTGTTTTTGTAATTTTTTCAAATTGTACATATTGCACGGAATATTCCTTGAAAACTACTAAAATTATCAAAAAATGTACATGACTTTAATAAAAGAAATTACCATGGAAAAAACTTTTATTTGAAGGAAAAATCTCTAACTTCAATTTTCTTGTTGTTTAAAGACACCGAAAAAATCATACTTTTAAAATTTTCGAAAATTCAGAGTTAACCGTGAAAATCGGACGTACACCACCTTTAAAAGTCTATGTTACACTATTCTTATAAGAAATTTAAGGAAAAAATTTGGAGCCGTTTTTGAGAAAATTTTAAAAATATCCGGGGGACTATATAAAGTACCACCTAATTTTACAGATTTTTGTTTCAAAATTTGAAACATTGGACTCGAGCCAAATAGTAAGTATTTTTCAATTTGTTAAAAATCCTACTAGTGGTTTAGGCGCTAGTAGTGTTCCCAAACACCGGACGGACGGACGGGCAGACTGACGGACAAACGGACGTTTTGAAAAAAACTTTTTCGGTATCAGGGAACAACGACGGTATGTCCTTCGAAATCTCGAAATCGATTTTTCGTAGCATTACATAACTTTCCTTATATTATGTATATTACTTCGTATATACGTACGTACACGGGAAGGTAAAAATTCATGAGAATTATGAAGTAATTTCAACAGTTAAGTAAAATTAATGACAGTGTATTTTCCAATGAAAATATTAAGAATGAACTTAGGGACTCCAAATTCATTACCTTGCCAACATTCAAACCAACGTTCATCCGTTGAGGCAGCGGAAGTTATTCCTTTCCAAAATATTATTGTGAATAATCATCAGGCATTATAAATTAAACTCATGACGAATTAATATTTTCTACAAAGTGTTCAAACCTCAATACATGAATATGAATCTAAACTAATGACTACAGGGCAGATTTTAGTGAAATGTCATATTTTTTCTTTTCACATCAAAACAATGCCGTTTATTATGACCTATTTGTGTGTCAATTTTTTTGCATATTTCGTCTATTTCAGCTAATAAGTCATTTTTTACTTTTCTACGTCATTTTAAATGCATTTTCACTGATTTAATTGATTTCAATATCATTTTAATGGTACTTGCTTCAAACAATATTTACGAGGTTCCACAAATGTTCAATCACAGAATTCTTGAGTAGCCTATTCGATTTCTTCGCTCATATTTTGTAATGTCAGCTGTTGTGAGTACTATGTAATCTAAGGTTCCTGTGACGCCTATCGGCGCCATTGTCGGTTCGGCGATAAATAAAGGTAGATATTTTCTTTTAAAGATCCGTCCCAAACAAAGGTTTGCAAGCTGATTTCACTTAAACAAAAGAAAGAAGTCTCGATTACTCCAGTTACATACGCACAGCTTGAGTTGTTTATCAAAAGTGCTTTTGGTCAATTTTTTACGTCATTTTTCTTTGTTTTTAGGGATTTTTAAAGCATTTTAAGAGCATTTTATTGATCAATTTTAGCAATGTTCTAGGTCATTAAAACCTACTCCCAACTAATGACATTGCTTTTACCAATCTAACTTTCTAAATTCGACATAACGACATTACAATTCTAAATATCGACAAAACGCCTTAAAACTCAGGAATTTCCGGGCTAGTATATCGTCAAATTGATAAATGTAAATATTTAATATATAATATAAACAGAACTTTCTACTTCAAGAGAATTCTTTTATAAGGAAGCGTGTCGGCAGAACGATCAGAAAAAAACGAATGTCTCTGCAATTCCCCTCAAAATAATATTTTAATTCGATTTTAATTAGTAACCAGTGACATGAACATTATCTGAGGAATGAACAAAATTCTTCTGGAATTGAAACACGTGTGTAACGTTTGATACAATGAGTATTGTCGAGGTCAGATTGTCATGACAGATTAGATTCTGTGTTAAATATGTCAGTTTCTCAGAATCATTTTCATTTCATATCTTCATTTCCCCCTCACTACCTTCAATTTTTCCTTTTCTTCACTTCACAAGTTTTTATTTTACTTTCCTCATTTCTCACCCTCACGTACCTGCTCATCTTTTACAGCTCTTTTTCCTTCTCTGTTTCATTCATTTCACTTTCTTCGCTGCCCGTTATTTCTCTCTTCCGTTAGTCTAACACATGAAAAAGCATTCGTGGAGAAGAGGCAGCGGGGCAACAGAGGCGGTGGCAGCGGGCAGGTTTGTCACATCGTGTCGACCACCCCCGCTCCACCTCCGCCCCCCGCCCCGCCCCGCTCCGCCACGCCCCTGGGACATTTCCCTACCTGCCCTGCCCTGCCCTTATCTCTGCCCTTGCCGTGCCCCGCCTCTTGCCCCGCCCCCTGCCCCACTTGCCCCGCCCCCCCCCCCCCCCTCTCGGCCCCGCGCCCCTCCGCCTCCCCCCGGCCCCCCCCTTTTGCCCCCACCCCCCCCCTGCCCCACCTCCTCCGCCCCTGCCCCACCCCTGCCCCCGCCACCCCTGCCCCACCCCGCACCCCTGCCCCACCCCTTGCCCCACCCCTCCCGCCCAGCCCCACCCTCTTGCGCCCACCCCTGCCCCGCCCCTGCGACGCCTCTCCGCCCGCCCCTGGCCACGCCCCTGGCCACGCCTCCCTCGGCCCTCCTACTCAGCCCCCCCTCCACCAGCTTCATCCGCCAGCCGTCGTTTGCCCGCGTTTGTCTCACCTGCCGCCGCCTCCCTCTCCGTCCCTTTCCACCGTCCCAACCCTTCCCCATCCCGCCCCCCCCCGAAGACCCCCTCCCACCATCTTCCGGTCGTCTTGCCCGCGGGGGCGGCCCGTGGCCTCTCCTCCCGTGGGCGCCGTCTGCCTCCGCGCCGCCCCCGCCCCGTAAGAAAGAACGCGCGCGAAAAAGCGTTTGTTCCGCCGGCGAAAGGAGGCCCTGCGGCTCCGCGCTGCCGCCGCCACCCGTGCCATCTCTGCCGCCCTGCCGCCGCTAAAGCAGACGCACAGTGGAGCGCTGGTCTGCAGAACGAGACAGAAATGTTCAGATTGTTGTAGTCGTTTCAAAAAGGGGTTTATACCCTAGCATTAGAAATGGAATGTTGAAAAATTGTCATGAAAAATAATGTTAGCGTATTAATGAAGGGAAAATGACCCATCATGAGCCGAATTTAAAACCTTCGAAGCTTCGTGAAGTCCAGGTTTGAAATGCAGAACATTTCATCTTAAGGAAAAACCATGGCAGAGTCCCCAAGGGTTTTAAGAATAAATTAAACTTAGATATAGGTCCATATATGAAAAACAGACAAAAATATTAACTTAAAGATAGAACAGCAAAAAATATCGTTTACACCAACTATTAATCTTTACCATCATTGCGTATGCCCGCGTATCAAAAGCATAATTTACGGCTGAAGTGGAGAGAACAGTAGATAAACTGCACCCAAAGATGACGCGTTTGTTCAGACAGATGTAAGCTTTCTAATAATTAAATTGATGTTTAATTTTAAAACAACAAGTGCTCATAAAATGTTTATCTCTCTCTCTCTCTCTCTCTCTCTCTCTCTCTCTCTCTCTCTCTCTCTCTCTATATATATATATATATATATATATATATATATATATATATATATATGACGTGAAAGTACACATGAATTATGTATGGAAATAGTTCGATGCATTATTTTTCTAATTAAAGTTGACTTTTTCAAGTAAACTTTTATACTTCTTTAAAATATTTCGAGATTTCGTCTTATATTTTATGACGCTTTGTAATGTTTCGAAGCGTTTGCAGTAGTGTGATGAAGTGCATGGGATATTCCCTGAATGCGCCCGTCACATAATCGTGTTAAGTTCTCCATTGACCTTGTGTACTACTAATTCTATCGACAGAGTTCTACAAGTCAAGAGATATTCCAGGTGAAGACAAAACAAGACCCACAAGCCGGTGATATAGTAGAGTTGTCACTAATTTTCTCCCTCTCCTGGCGAAGAGACCGTTCGCACTTCCGCTAAAAGGTTGTGGTGATAGCGACTTGCCCGACGAATGTCTTTATAAATGTTAGGGATTGATTAGTTCTTGAATATTTTTTCTTAGTGCGCCTATTCATTATACTTTTCTCATTGAACGTGAGAACACTTCTTTTTTCTATGGAGAGGAATTTGAACACTTGCAGCAGAAGCAGCTAACGACTTCGCGGATTTGAACGGATTCAACTCCCGTGTAAGGCATTGGCGGTTTCGCTGTGTGGTTTCGGCTTGGTTGGCTGTCTCCTCGTATACCACGAACGCGAACTCAAAAGCGTAAACCTACCTCGCCTTCGCAGATATGAGAATGGAATGTATTGTCATGTACCTTAATTATAATGCAAGAAATTAAGTATTTTTGTCACGTTTGAATCCGCAATCGGAATCAAGAACTTTAAAAAATACTTATATTATTATTAATGCATTTAACCTTCTATTAAAATATTATAATAATGGTGCGCTAATGGAGAAGGAAGAATGGGCTAAAAGTGCAAAACAGTGATAACATTAACTATTGTCAGATTGTATAATTTCTTTTTTTCTTTTCAACATTATAAAATCACTGTCCAATTAGTACCATCTTGTCGAATCCTGTCCGACCCACTGTCCGCTGTCACCGCGGCCGCCGCCCCGGCACCGACTGAGCGCAGTGTGTGAGACGGGCGATCCGCCGGGACGGCTGCTTCACGTCTCCGAATTAACTTCAAACGCGCAGAAGCGCTTCATTAATCAAATGGCACCGGAGCGAAAAGAAAGTCGTGCACTTAACTAGAGCAACCAAATTCGCATTCAGTTAATAGCAAGATATACAACAAAAGTAAAATTAAAAATGAAAGTTGATACAGTAATAATTCAAATGGTAAAAAGGAAATTTCTGTTTTTTTAAGGAAGTGGTTATTTAAAATAATTAATGCATCTCTACAAATTTACTTTTATCAACAGAATATACGAATACACCGGGTCATTCCTCGATACTTTCCCTTACAGAATAAATTCATATTAAGTTCATTTGAAAGGTTTATAAAGTCCCTAAATATTATTTCAGGCAATAAACATTTCTCAAGCCCTGTATTTATGACTAGTAAAACATTGTTGTTAAACGGGTTTCCCATGTTTTCCAACATAAAATTAACATGTCCTCTTCCGATGTACAATAATTTTCATTTTTGAGCACAGGAAATTAATTGAGTTTTTGTAGTGCCATTTGTGAACTGTATTTCACTAAAATATTGCATTACTTTGAATAATAGAAAAATGTATGTCAATGTGACAGTCAGTATGCATGAAGAGATGTGCATCTTATGGAATATATATGCAATTATATAATCCTTCTAAAGCCAAAGTGATTTCACCGGCACTTTAAGAAATGTGAGCTTTTGGGACGAATTAAGACGGAACGTTTAATGGTAACAAGTGTGTATGTTAACAATCTGTAGGAAGTAATAAGGGTAGAGTGAGAGGTAGCTGCATATCAGCCAGGCACTTCGGATACGAATAATACGACCACAGATAAATTCGGCCAAATAGTAATTTTATTGGTTTTAAAAGACTGGTTTGCATCATATAAAAGATAGTCAAAGCTAAATGGTTCTGATCAACTGAATTCGAGAATCGTTCAGGCTAGTAATACATCCGTTCGGTGTTGTATTGGGTAGCATTACTGTGACAGACCTGCGCCATGACACGAAAGTGTGAAAGGAGCGAAACTAATTTCATGTCTGTATGGAGCTCTGTGGACCTCCGGCAGTAACCGATCCCGGTCGTAGAACACCGCTGAACAACACCATTAAAGATATTTTAATGGATCCAATCAACTAGATATGTGGGCGGCTTTGAAATCAATTATACTAGATAACTCATTTTTTTTCGCTGCACGTTCAGACTCATAAATCTAGTCGGTTTTGCAAGTGATGGCATGGCACATTTGCGATGACCCCGCTGTTCACGTTTCTACTCTGAACGGGCGTTTCTCTCCGGCAACTGACCAATCAGAATGGCGCGCGCGAAAATCTAACACGCTAGGGCGCATCCATTTTGCACTCCGCCACCAGAGAGCAGCATTCGTTGACGCGCACATTATGCAGACGATGCGACGCGTGGGGGATACACGACGGATTCGGTTTCATTCCCAATTCCGCAATGGCGTTCGGCAATGAAATTCCTTGGATGGGAACAGTAGAGGGCGTTGGCGGCTGCGGCAATGAGATTTTCTGCCGAAGAGTCACGTCGATCAGTGGTATAATGTAGAAGTTGTATAATGATGGTAACAGGCTCTCGATGTGGTTTATCTGTGAACGTACGAATATAGAGATGGAAGATTAATTGATGTGTGCTGTATTTTTCACAGATTCAAAAATATATTTCTTTAAACTGTCGTGATTATTTAACTGTAGTGTTCAAGAAATAACTAAATTCCTCTCTAACTCCTCACACAGATCAAGATAGCGTACACAGGTTGTGAAGCTACATATATCTCTAAAAGCAACATAAAGTCTCAGCATTTCCTCACTCAAGGAAAAAACTGAACAAAAAACCTGATCGAGATTTTATAACTGCTCTTCACGAAATAGTTTAAATGCAGATTATTATCATCTAAAATAAGGTTAGAACTAATTTCGATTCGTAGTAATAAAACCTCATGTGTAAGCGCGAAGATTTTCCCATCAGCTCTGAAATGTTCGGCAGTAAAACCAGTTGATTTTCATAACAAACTCCTCATACGATCGCTTCCATTTGCGAATGCTGTTTTATAGTCTGTAGGCATTCTTTTCCTTCCTCCCAGAAAGTATCCTTAATCAGTTAAAATTTGGTAAACATTTTTCTTCAGATTGCCTCGTAATTTGAATTATTTAATATCAAAATAATCATAGATCACTGTTCACGATAAAAGAGATAGTATGCTACACCTCAATACGTACTGAGATTCATCCTAATGAATGTGCGCCGGCTAGTCATGCAAATTTTAGAAAAACAACAATCAATACATCAACAAAAGGTGTTTGATGTCTATAAAAACATCGACAATAACACCGATGTTTTATATATGATGAAACAAATGGAAGTAAAATGACTTAATTCTAATGTGATACATAACATCAATATTAGTGTCATGCATATTCTCCCTTAAATTTGACTGACATCTTGATTTTATAATCAATTCTTTATGTACTCATTGTCAAAATGCAGTTTAACGATATTGCCACTTTAAAATATCAAAAAGGGTAATACTGGACAACGATCGACAACAATAACAGTTGTAAATGATTGTTGATTGCGAGCAATCCACAAAATAATTAGATACGGGAAATTTTATTTCTATCATAAGAAATTGCTTTTGAAACATGGATGTTTCTGAACAAATTTATCGATCTGAAGAAAAGATCGAAGGCAAAACATCGATGTTATAATATCGATGTTTATTCACGAAAATATAGATTTTTAAAAACATCGTCGTTTTTTGCCATCCCTAGCGCCGACAATAGAACCATGCAAATTCCCAGTGTCGCCCACTGCTCGCAAACCTTCTAGGAGGACACGTGCTCCGCTGCCACGCGTCGGATTTAGGATCTTTCGCGTCCACCTAGGGGCCTTTTGCCTGCGCGTTCCCCAGAATGCCGAGTGCCTTACGGTGTCTTCGCACATTCCCGCCAGCAGTAGCTCCCGGAACGCATCATCGATTTTGATGAAATTCGAGAGCTCGTACTAAAACGCCATACTTTATTATCAAGTGTGTGTTTTTGTGAGGGACATTTTTTCTGGTATTCGGTGAAGTTTTGCGCTTGCAGCCTCGGATAATGTTAAAGAATTCTGAAACGAGTATTTATGAGAAAGTGTTCTTTTAGGTACACCTAACATTACATAAATGTGTAAAATAAAACCTTGTACTGAATAACAATTCCAATAAAACTAGTCACTTTCAAGTAACATAGATAACCTTAGGCATTAGAGTTCAAGGCCGCCCAATACTTCTTTTCAGTTGCAAAGTGATGACAAAACTTATACCAGAAATACGTCTTTCCATATTAAAGTTGTCTGAGCCGTGTTCTTACAGGTCCATTTCTAAGAAAGTTGTTTATTTCAAGGCGTTTCGAACGGTTTCTTGCTGCACTAATTTTCTTTTCGATCTCACTTATCTTGATTCAACATGTATTTGTTCCACTTATTGTAAGTACTTTGGTGTATGATGTACAAGTAGAGTGGAAAGTTTCTCTTTAATACATATGTTCGTGAATCGTTTCATTGGGTTTTCATTTTAAGAACTCTTCTCATTGCAGAGCTTTCTTTTTAAGTCCTCCGACGATGCTAAGAGTTTTAGCTACAAAAACAGTGCTAGTTTGTCTATGTGATGAAAAGCTCTGACTTTTAATGGAAAATGTTAGAAAGTCTAAACTACGTTAGTAAAATGAAAGTACTAGTTTTATGCATTTGTCATGTCAAATAATGCAAATGGTTTTATGCACAAACGACGCAAGTTGTGGAACGAGGAAACAAAGTTTTTCTATACATTTCCTTAGAATATTTTCCTTTATTTCCTTCGTCACAGCGATTTTTTGAAAATTTTCGTAACTGTATAAATGAATATGTAAATAACCTTTTAAATGAAGTAATAAATATGCAAATATTGAACGAGTAGGTATTTGTGAGCTAGTGTGTTGTCATTCTGCCAAGCTTTCGTTCATTTCGTTCATTCCTCTAATTTAAAACCGCTACAGGCTGATACAAAACAGTCTTTCGCATTTATGAAGGAATTTAAGCAGACATTCCTGCTGTCGAAATAAATCAGAAACACGCGATGGGGTAGTCAAAGAGAGCGTAACGTAGCATGTTATCGAATTTCTCTCACGCTTGAAGTGTTGAATAGAGCGAAGGTGTCAGATTTTCCTGCGGCAGCAAATGTGTCGAGTCGACTTCACCGTGTGCCTCTGCCACTATCAGCATCGTCACTACAGCTGCCTGAGTTGCATCCGGTCTGACTTCTCTAGTCAATTTCTTGGACTCCAAGATTGCCATTGCCATTTCTAATACCTCACCACCCTCTCATACGTCCCTACTTCGCGTTCTCCTAATACCTTACAATTATCTTCCTATCATTTTACATTCACCTTTCTCTGACCGGGAGGTTCTAGGATTCGTGTCCCGACGGGGACGGATTTTCGACACTAGATCCATAGCTATTCAGGCGCCGATTGGAGGGCAATTATAGCGTCCAACTGTTTTCATAGGAAATTTTCCGCGTGTTTTGGATCAATAATGGGTGAGGAAAGAGGAATCGCGTGTGGCCCGTAGCCTGTTTGGTAGGGTAAACGTGTGGTGGTGATCAAAGAAACTACAGAAAACAACCGGTTTTAGCAGCCGGACAGTTCGACTGGTTGAATTTGACCCAACTATGTATGTAGTGTGGATACTTCACCACCGTCACGACTAGAATCCTAGAAGCTACCGATCAACGATGCTGCGGAGGCATTGATGATGCATCTAAACTATCGCAACCGATACATTTCGAAATCTTTTCATCATCTCGAAATCTTTTGTCATTGTTTCGCTATTCTTCGATTAAAACATTAGGTCGATGACACTCGATCAGTTGTTCAGCTGTCATCGAATGAAGAGCATGAATGTCATTATAGTGGCGCCACTATGGTGATGTTTGAGCTCCCGATTCGATGACAGCGTCACAGCTGATCAAGTGTCAACGGACTTAATGTTTTATTTGTTCTATTGATTAGTGATTCCTGATTCGTTAATCGCTAAGGTCATTAGACTCGTAAGTGTATCGCATGTTTTTCTCTGGAGGTGGCTGTGATCTTCCCCCTCTGGATGGTGAGATCCGGCGCCGACCAAACGTCGGCTAACGGGTTTTACCCCAAACAGGTATCTCCCACCAGCGGAGCTACGCCCCAGCCGAACAAGCTCTAACCTCTCGACCGCTCTCCCGACATGCGTGGTAGTCTAGTGTAGTGCATGTGCAAATGTAAGTGTTTAATCGAAGTATACGAGTATCACCATTGGCGTCGACATCAACATCAGCCCCGCTAGCCCAATTTTAGCACAGTCCTCCATATTGTCTTTCGTGTTAAAGTTAACAGCGAAGCAACTGACGCTGTCCCCGCCCTCCGTCACCGACGTTGCCTTCGCCCTCCCCCCACCGCAGCTTCTCCCGCCGCCGCCACTGGCTCTCCGGCTGCCACATTCGCAGCGTTGGTGTCTGGAGCACTCGGACTCCCGAGGGACCTCGCTGCCGGCTCTGTGTACGCGGACAAACGTACACTGCGGCGCTGGCCGGCGTGTGGACACATCAGTCCACGCACTCATAATTAATTTGATCTAAACAAACACTATTATTGAAGTGTGTTTAATGGGATCGTCGCGCTCTGTCTGGAAGCCGCGAGCGCGCCGGCGCCCCGCGCTGTCCAGATTACTGCCCGTGACCGCAGTACAATCTTGTTGCGTATCATCAGCGTTCCTGCTGGCGAGCCCGGCGGCGGCGGTGGCGGGGCAATAACGTCAACGGC
>BOPP01000034.1:6866448-6879827 GCA_017312745.1 Gryllus bimaculatus
TATATATATATATAAACAAACCCGGAGTTTTCCTGATTTTCTTGTGAAAGAGGAAAAAGATCAAAGATTATATAGACCATGGTGTTTAAGATTATTTTTGTAAATTGCTGTAAATTAATGTAAATCTGTTAGATATCAGTTGTGCCACCGTGGTGTAAAGTGCCGCCGTGGTGTAAAGACAGGTCTGCCACAATGTACATATCATACATTACAGCAGCTCAGCCCGTTTCCTGTTGTTGTTTGGTTTTTTGGCTAGTTTGGAATCCGCGAGCATACAACTAGCGATTCTGGTGGAGAAAAGTAAAACACCTGAAAATAGATGAAGTCAATGCCATCTTGAATTCATGCCCACACCCGCGAATTCAATGCCGTTTTGCTTTCTAGAGGGTGTTGCTAAAGTACACTCATTATTTGTGAAATTGCATTTTTAAAAACTAGTTAAGCTTTTATAAATAATTCGTGTTGTTTCTTTATATTTTCCTAATCTGGTTCTCAAAATTCAGAATCTCCCAAAATGAAATATCATCCTCACATTTAGCAAACACTTCACCCCTAGCAGAAATAAGTGAGGGAGAATTAAACATGGATTTAACAGAAATGAATGCTTAAAAGAAGTTTGTTATTATTATTATTATTATTATTATTATTATTATTTGTTTATTGCTTATCGCTTATAAATAGTTTTACAAGCTTTAAATATTCCTAAATATAACAAACTATTTAAACATCATAAAGCTGAAGTTTTGAGAAGAGTTTTTCATTATCTTAAAACAAATGTAACAAATATAGCGACGATACTTGTAGACGTACCGCACGTTTGCGTCAACCCTCGGGAGGTGCCTGTTGCAACCACCCTCTAGATTGTGAATCAAACCATTGTGAACATAAATATAGATAGAACAAAGGGAGAAAGAAAAATGAAAAGACTATTGATGAGCAACCAGAAGAAAAGGAAAACAGCTGTCACGAACCAAGAGATGTTCTTTGTAAAGAGTTAATTTTAGCGTTGGTATAATACCTATGAAACTTTCTTAGCTATAAAGAATGTCATGTACATGAAGCTACGCTCTCATAAATAGAATTCCTCGCTTAATAATATGATCTTTTTTGGAATCATGTGGGTGATATTGGTTTATTATTCGTACACTTATTTTCTCTAATCTAAAACTTCGGTAGATATATGAGTAGAATGTGTTTGTTTGGAATATTAAGCCATATATCAGACAGAAAAAAATGTTCGCGAAATATACAACAGAAATGTAAAGGATGTCTAAGTTTGAAATATTTCTCAACGAGTATCATACTGAACTTCGCGACGTATGGTTTTGAGTGCTGGATAATTACTTACTACCTTTGAAAGGCCTACAATAAATCAACATTTAACTTTGTGTCGTAGAGTTAATACGTAATATGAAATTGAGCTGATTTTTCTTTTTTTAATACAAAATATTAATGAGAATGGTCTCAAATGCAAGATGAACAGTAAGATTTCCTTTTATTAACCATTCTTGTTGTAGTAATTCTTTTAAAACACATAAGTATAACTAATTATGACAATGTGTAGAATAAAATTAGCAAAGAACTGTTTGATTACCAAAAAAACGTTACACTTTCATATAAAATATATTAAATATATCAAATTGTACTATATACTTCACGTATGAAAATATAATAAATAAAACATATAATACTGATGAAAAGAACAGCGACAAAAAAAAACAATGTAATTGTACGTAATCATTATCAGTCTGGAATCCCGACAAAAACCACGGGAATTCACAGATGTACAGATCGCAATTGACTCTTTCCAACTACTCTACACCAGTCTGAAACCTGATAATCGTGGCAGTTCGGACAAATTAATGTGCTTCGAACATCTTAAACGCCATATAATCACAATGAGAATCATAATCATCATAATTACTATAACTATTCCGCATTGACGCGAATGATCAGTTTGAACACGCAAGCTCTGTTGGCGTTAAGTCAACTTGGCCCACCTCCTCCGCTTGCGAGTTCGCGTGCTGGCTTCTTATCTGGCACCTGCGTCCCCTCGTGTTCCGACCACCTCCAGCTCGCGAGGGAGATCTCCTGGGGTTGATTAACGTGACGGTTTCCACTCAAGAGAATATTTCGTTCTTTCTCTCAATGTAGGGTGTATTGTAAAACTCGTCTTATCATGAACTCCTTGAACTCTTTGGAAAAAGTAATATTGTAATAGTTGTTAAACGTCTTTTTATTAAGTAAAATAAAATGAATAACACATAAGGAAAATATTAAAGTGAAAAGTATAATACATAGAAAATGTAGAACTCAAGTTTAGAGGCCCATTAGAAACTGCAATAATAATAATAATAATAATAATAATAATAATAATAATAATAATAATAATAAATAATTTGATACATTAAGCAAAAAAAATTAGAAAAATATTATTTCATTACAATTTCATAACTTAATAATCCTGCAACTTGTCTCATCAGCGTGAAACTCGTTGTTTTCCTTCAGTTTCATTGCTGTCTTTACTCTTGGATTTTGTCATTCGGGTGCGGTTTGGAAAGGGGTAAAAAAGGGCTACATTGCGCTACTTTCTTATTAATGAAGATTTTCATATCGGAATAAGATTCAGTAAAAGAGAGATTCGGCAACAGTTCAATATTTTCTTTGGTTTTTTCGACGAATGAAGTTTCCATCAGAAAATAGAACTGCGACGATATCGAGGTCGTTAATAACTTACAGAGTGCAAGGAGTTTCACGAAATAATGAGTGAATAATCTCCTTGTTAGAGTATTTAGTCGTTCTCTGTAATGTCTTAGATTCCATGACATAACAAATAATGAAGTGGTGCAAGACTACCTAACATACAACCCTAACGCCTCAACTTACGTAGGGGTTTTCCCAAAATTGATGTGGTCGGATGGATGTAAATGAACGTTACGGCATTTATTTCCCGCTTGTACGTGAGATCCGGCGCTGATCTACACGTCGACTATCGGAGTTCCTCCGTCCAGGTGTCCCCGTCTGCGGGGTACCGCTCCAGGTGGGACAAGTGCAATAGTGTAATGCATGTAGGTGTGTGTGTGCGCAATGGGAGAGAAGAGGACCAGGATGAAGAAGGAAAGGTGGCACGGGATCTTTGGTCTGTTTGTTAAGGTACTGCTCCGGCCTTTGTCTGGTGTGGATCGGAGAAAGCACGGAAAGCTACCGAGCGGAGCTCCCCCGCCCGATACAATTCTCCTTCGGACGGTACTCGAACAAGCTCTCTACCTAGTGTCAAAACTCCTCCACCGATGAGACACGAACCCTAAATAAGAAACACTGTAGTGCTAAAAGTTGTTGCTTTGAGCTACTCTATTGATCGTTGATATTAATTCGATGAAGTATGTGTGTAGTTTTGATTGCATAATATTTTTTTCTCTTTAACTGCAACAAAACTAAAACATGATCCTATAACAAAGTTGTGCTTGTACAGTCTAAATGTTAAAATTTATTTCATACATTATAGTTCGTTATCGACTAACATTTTGATTTGGAAATATGTATATCATCTAACAGAGCAAAGCACTGTCAACTGTGAAATACATATTAAACGTCTTACACCTTTGCTATCTTCAGAAATTAATTCATTCTGTGCATGGAATACCACAGAGAACAACATACACAATATACAATTCTTTGTTAGACGAATTAGAGAGAAGCTGCATGACTGAATGTAGTGTTGATCGTGATGGTAACCAAACATAGATCGTGATGTGTAGAGCATTTATTGATATGTGTATTATATTGAAAATAGGAAGGTCATAATGTTCGAAATTCCAAGGTTATAGATATCAGGAAAGAAGACAAAGTAAATGTCATGCAGATATCCCGAGAAAAAATTGATAATGAATTACCCAAAAATCTGATTTACCGCAACCACTGACATAAACGAGTTCATTGGTGTATTCACGAGGGGGCGGGAGGAGGGGGCGAGGCGGATGGTGCGGGGTGGAGCGGGGCGCAGGCTCTCAGGGCAGGAGAGGACGGGCGGGGGAATCCCGTCCGCAACGTCGCCGGGGCGCCTTTCACGGCCTTGACGCGTCGCCTAGCCTTCGCCTCACGGCAGCCTTGGAGGTTTTGTCGTGGACGTCCTGGTGCCGATCCGGCCCCATCCCACCCCTTCCAGCGGCCGCCGCGCTTCGTCCATCGCGCCGCTCACCTCTGCCCTTGCTCACTTCCATGCGCCGCGTCTCGTTTGCTGTCATTCTGCGTGGCTATTGTTTTTCTCGTTGCGCTCAACGGGCGGGGGGCGAGTGGGCGGGCGGCGAGGCGGGAGGGCGAGCGGCGGGGGCGAGGGGGCGGGCGAGGGGCGGGCGGGCGAGGCGGGCGAGGGCGGGCGGAGGCTGGCGGGCGGCAGGGCGGGCGAGGCGGGCGAGGGCGGGCGAGGGCGGGCGGGGAGGGGCGAGGGCCGAGCGGCGAGGGCGGGGGGCGGGAGGGCGGGCGAGGGCGGGGGGCGCGATGGGCGGCGACGGAGGGCGCGGGCGGAGGGCGGCGAGGGGGGACGGAAGCGAGGGCGAGGGCGCGAGGCGGGCGAGGCGTCAGGGCCGGGCGGGTGGGCGAGGCGCGCGCGGGCCGAGGGGCGAGGGCGCAGGGCGGGGCGGGGCGGGAGGCGGCAGGGGGCGAGGCGGCGGGGCAGGGGGCCAGGGCCGGCGAGGGCGGGCGGGCAGGGCGGGCGGGGCGGGCGAGCGGCGGGCGAGGGCGGGCGGGCGGGAGTGGCGAGGGCCGGGCGAGCGGAGCGGGCGAGGGGGCGGGGGCAGGGCGCGAGCGTCATACGGCGCACCGGCCAACACAACTTGTGCACTGACCCGGCAGGGGCGCCCGCTGGCTTTGCGGAGCAATCTTGTGCAGAGACCGGTCAAAGTGACGATGGGATGCTGGGGTAGTGCTACGAAGATGGGGAAATTACAGTTCCATATTTTCGCCTCTCCCGAAGTTGCAGGGTAGTTTGCGTTGTATTTCAACGCTGTCCTTGGTCGGTAGCGCTGGCGCGGCGTCGCGCGCGCGTCCCATAACTGAACGTGACAAGGTGTCGAAGTTGCCGCCAAAGTTGCAGGAGTTGCGGGCGGGCTCTGGGGCGAGAGGCGACTTTCTGCGACCGGCGCACAGTCTCCTGCGAGCAACGGCTGGCGCCGCATGCTCGCTCAGCGGACGCCAGCACAGCCGAGCCCAGCGCTGCACCAGCGAGCTCGCGACTGCCGTCCGACGGAGGGTCTCGGGAAGGACGCGGCCAAGGCGGTTGCGAAGGAGGCGTGGATGATGACATTGTGAGGTGTGTTATGTAGCACTGCGCAGATGAAGTGAGGAATGTGGTGTTGGTTGGTAAGCAGCGCTCGAGATATCGCCGTCGTTTGTGGGGTGACACTGGTGGAGGTGACGTTGTTGGAGGTACCTTCCATCAACGCAGAAACTTTCATGGTCAAATTTATATTTATTTTATTTTTTGGGATATTAATTGTCTTTTATCAATAAAACTGACTAATTTGTTACAATATAAGTTATATTTATAGTAACTACATGTATGTATGGTTTTACGATTTGTTACCTGGTGATATGAAACATCCGACGCGCGCAATGGACTGGTCACATAGAGGAGACAGCTGTGATAGCGAACAATTCACGGAATAGTTAAATATAATAATTTAATTCAATGAACAATGTATACAGATACAACCTATATAATATATTTATTTCGTGCGCATATAAGTAACATGAGCTAAATATACATTTACAATAAACAAAATGCAAATGACGCGTAAGAAATTACTAACTACAACTTCGTTTTAAAATTTCAAATATTAAGGTGAGATAAATTAAATTTATACTTGAATATCGAAACAAATAATGTAACAAATGTAATTGGTGTTGTACTGAGGTGTCATATCCGAATATCGAATTGAGTCATTTCTCATCTCGGTGCCAGCGCGGGAGGCGGCGATTGCAGAATAGAATGGAGTGCAGGTAAAATATGGTGTAGCACGCGGTGTAGGCTGAGGGTACTGGTAGAGAGCTGCGACTGAGCTGCATTGCAAGTGCGGAGATGTCCACGGCAGAGCTTGGGTGTGCGGAGATTGAGACTGTGGAGTCGTGCGAGGACTGTGGCGGATCTGTGCGGACGTCGGAGTGTGCGCTGGGCAGTGCAACTGTGCCGAGTCTGTGCAGTTTGCGAGTGTGCGACTGTGGCGGAGTTGCCACTTGGGGCGGTCTTGGAGTTTGCGATTGGAGCTGTGTTGGCGGAGTTGTCAGCTCGACTGGTGGCGGACGTCTTGCGGACTGTGGGGGCTGTGCGGACGAGCTGTGGCGAGCTTGCGTTTGCGGTCTGTCGGGCTTGTGGAGAGACTCGCGGACTGTGGCGGAGCTTGACGACTGTGGCGGAGACTGCGAAGATGTGGCGGTAGTTGCAGACTGTGGCGGAGCTGTGCGAGACTGTGGCGGGAGGGACTTGTGGCGGAGACTTGGGAGATGTGGGAGTCGACTGGGTGGGGAGACTGTGGGCGGAGATGTGGCGCAGGACTGTGGCGGGACTGTGGCGCGAGACTGTGGCGGAGATGGCGGATGTGCGCGAGACTGTGGCGTGGACTGTGGCGGAGACTTGTGGCGGAGACTGTGGCGGAGCTGTGGCGGAGACTGGCGGAGACTGTAGGCGGAGACTGTGCGAGACTGTGGCGGAGACTGTGGCGGAGACTGTGGCGGAGACTGTGGCGGAGACTGTGGCGCTGACGGAGGCGGAGTTCGAGTTGGCGAACGGAGCAGAATGGGGCTACCGTCTGTTCGCATTTACGTCGCACCTTTTAACTCAGTTTCAAGGGCGGTGTCTTCCCGTATTCTCACCTTGCGCGCTGCCGCTGAGTGGCACAGTTGCTTCTGGCTTTTGCAGCCAGCGGGGTAATGAGGCACGTTTCGATTCTTACGATACATTCTTACTCTAATCTGGGATTTTGTTCATAAACTCTTTAGGTTAGCATTGGTGTTTTAGTGCAAAATCGTGCTGTATTTTATGTTATTTATTCATTTCTTCATTTATTTATTTAACGTCAAAGACAGTTAAAAACTCTTGGACGCTCTATAGGGAGAACTGGAATCTATGCAAGTTTCTTGAGCTCTGGAATCGCATGTACATATTTTGGTTATTATCCCTCATCATGCCCTTCTTGATGGAATCGACTAACTACCGGGAGGAAATGGAAAACGATTATTTGATTAACTACTTTCCCCACAGATCCCAAGAAAGCGTGCACAGATACGGAAGGTACTTTTGCCTCATTAATATCATTGCAATTTACCGTATCTGCAATTTCAATTTGGAAGAAGGTAGTTTCTGGCATATACTTATTCTACTTTTCAGTCATTTTAAATTTCCAAACACATTATTTCTCTCCCCTTAGTCCCTTTACAAGGTTACTGCTAAATATACAAAAAACTATATAACATATTTCTTTATAAATTAAATATGGGTTATTTAAAAAAACAAGCAAATAGAACTTCATATTACGATGTTATGTTGAGAGTTACCTAAAGAAATTACACAGCTACGTAGCCAATAGTGATGATGTGCCTGGAGAGATATCCAGTCATCATTGCGCCATTATATCCAAATTCGAGAGTGACTGTTAGTAGTTGTAGGTCCACTATCCGTCGTGGAAGCGCGCCCGTGCACTTGGTGATTGCCGCCTTTACGTGGCAGGACTGCGCCTTAAACAAGGATTCGCGTTTTGCGAGTGCTAGTGGGGAAGTGGGGCGCAGGGAGGGGCGGATGCTCCGCCATTGCACCCTGCAGTGTGACGATTGAAGGTGCTTTCAGGAATGTCGGAGGCAGGTGGTGTCCGGCAACCCCTTTGCATTGGGCGAGAAGGCAATGTTGTACTCTAGGGCCGTGTGAGGAACTAACCGGGGTCCCGACCTGTCAAAATGCGCAATCGTGTGTTTTAAATGAGATCTGATATCTCAAATTCCCTGTTGAACCACATGTGTCACCGGGGAAATAAATATATGTTCGTAAAATATGCCTACGTTTGCAAAAAAGTACCCGTTTGCTTTTTATTTCTCAAATAAATATCTAATAGAGACTCCTATGACTTTTGACTTAGACTGATTTTGATTTTTTTCATTTATCTAAGTAAAGGGTGTATCTTAGAGTGTAAATTTATCTAAGTATATATGGGTACGCCCAATTTAGGAGATTAAGAAAAATTCCGTAATTTTATTTTCAAGACTGCAAATTATTTTAATATCTCTTATTTTGAATTCACAGTGATATGCATTTTGTATTTATTTCAAGTTAATTTGCAACATAATTATTAGCAATTTCAGATGAAACTTTTTTATTAATGTTCTATGAAAATGAATAGAACGCTCTGAAACTTACTTCAGTTAACTTCCATTTTATTCTTTCAAAACGTTTTCAAAACCTCTTATTTTGTAAGATGCGATATTGCCTTCCGTTATTACAGTAAACCAAATCCATCTAAGTAAACAGAACGTGTAGAACAACATTTGGTTTTCCTAAACACGGTGCATAGTCATATCATTTATTTCGCATGATTCTTTTCAAATTTGGAGAAATATGCAATATGCATGCCGATATTTCAAAATCTTAGCATTATATCTACTAAATTTAATAGGAACTTAAATGCATAATATTTTATTTGTGTAGGCATAAAATGTTTTAAACTGCAATGTCTCAAAACATGAATGTACCGTACACGTCCTTTCTACTGAGACGTCATTTAAAATGCACATTTCGTACATGAAATTGTGTATCTTCCTCAGGCAAAGCTGAAACTATCTATACCTGAGATTCCCCAGTACCGGTGCGTTAAAACTTGTTGGAGGTGATAGGAATGAAAAACTTTTTTCTCCTGCGATAGTGCAATACTTTTTAATCGTAAAGTTACGTCGATGTGAAAATTAGTTCAGATAGGGAATTGTCCAGATTCTTCACAATTTCAAACTATCATTGCTCGAATAATTATGTTAAGTTCAGCCAAAAAATGTATGCCAAATTTATGTCGATTTCAAACGAATTATAATAACACATTTTTTGTTTAGATACCTAATAGAACCAGCATTTAGGAACATTCGTCAAATTCCTCTTAATTGGTGTACACAAATATTGTTAGTAAGCTCATAATGTTACAAAATTTTGTTTGAAGACACAAAATATGTTGAGTAAATTACATATTTGAGTTTGTTGATTGCTTAGCTTTTGAATTGGCTTCCAAAGTTTGTTCTATAACCTAATATGCTCAGAATTAGTGTTCCTTCGAGCAGAGTGGATATTAACTTGCTCGGCATTTCTCGGTAATGGGTCAACATCATGGGAGACCTCTGCGAATGGACAACACGAAGGTCAAAGCAAACATCCATGTCAATTACATGATTCGAACTCGCGTCCGTTTGGAGCAGGGCGTTGAGTCAGTTCTCCCTACATTCTAATTGTTATAGATGTATTGTGGGATAATAACAGGTAATTAATTCAATGACAAAAGTTTTGAAGACATGTTTCTTTCACAAAATTAATATTTAATAAATCATTATTTTTAATTAATAGAAATTAGAGAACTTCATCTCTTAAACTCTTGAAACAGTAGTTACTAATTTTATAATTAATATTGGTAAAAAAACAGGAAACTGCGAAAACGACTGTGGATGATTTTCAAAATAAAATTAGCTTCGAGAATAAAACCAAGTAAAACAATAACATGCAAATGCAAAGAAGTGGTCAGGCATAGCAGGTTCAAGTTAATGCAAAAAATGATAATCTACTTTCAATTTGCATGAACGTGAACCTGATTTGATTGTATTTACATGTTCTTGTTTTACTTATGATTTATTTTGGACATCCGTTCTTTATGATGACTATCATCCACAGTCATTTCCATAATTTCCTGTTGGAGTTTTTATCCAATGTAAATTGTAAGGTTAGATATTTTAAGTATTTATGTTCTCTAATTTCTATTATTTCATAACAATGATTTTTAAAATATTAATTTTGAGACCAGTCCCTAAAAGTTGAATGGCTGCATTCGATTTGGTGTTGAAGCACATAGATGTTTGGTCTAAAAATTTTACTCATTATATTATGACTAATCTCGGAGTTAACGACAAATTTCTAATTAGTTCATTTGATTGATTGTGAAAACTAATTGCAGATGTTTACGAATAATGAAAAAATAAACAAACTGAAATAATCTACAGGGCCTAAAATATTCTATAAGGCCGGTTGATTCCTATTTTAATATTTTTGTCCCAAAACTGTCTAAAACAAGTAATTTTTTGATTAATTATCATATTTTAATTTCTGATTTTGTGAATTTCTTGTACTGAAAGGCGAATATTTCCAGATCGAATATACAATCCATAAGGCTTTGAAATGTTTCACCCAACAACCGAACATACGGAGCTCTGCAAGTCGATATAAAGATATTTCATGCTCGTCTTCGATCTACACGCACTTCTTTGCAATTGCACCCATTCTCGGTACAGCTGTACTGTTGACAGGTTGAAGTTTATCGCCGCGGTGCGTCGTCTAAGCAATCCAGGCAAGGCAGGTCACAGGTGAGGAGGAAAAAGTCTGTCGGAAAGGCGAAACTTACAAAATACAGCCCAACAAAATATACATTTTTCATTTCTACCCTCAACAATAGCCAAACTGAAACTCAAAGGAAAATCTCTGACAGATCAATTGTCCCTGGTGCAAGACGCTGAAGTTAAAATTAGTGCTTTTAAGGGAACCGTTGGGGGTAAATAAAGTGCAAATAGGAGAGCGAAATAAAAAAAATCCTGGATATGGTGCAATGGGTTGGTATGGTACCCGTTTTGATGGGGGGGGGGGGACATTTCAGAAGAATGGACAAGAGAAATGTGAATAAATTTAAGTTTTCTCCTGTGACAGTGCAGTGGTAATTTCAGCATTCAAAATACTTTAAACAGATGAGCTCACTCTAAAAAAGTTGAAGAAAATATTGATTATATAATTTTCAAAATGAATGGAATAATATGCGTGTATTCACTCCCATAAATATAAAAATACTTGATAGAAGTGTCTAATTTAATAGTGATCAGTTTATGATGCCTAAAACACAATTCTTCATTAAATGTTTTTAAATGCTTAATTTTATCATTTGTAACCTGCTATATACTTTACTACTAGATACTTTACTACTATACTTTAAGTGCATAAAACATCGCTTTTCATGTCTAATTTCATAATTTTGTCACCTATTTTAGGTTCCAAAATTATCAATTTTTAGTGCTTAAAATTATTATGACTTATGAGGTCTAATTATGACTTATTATATTATGCATGTTTTTACTAGAGAATCATCCACGTACGAAGGGAGTTTGAGACTAATATGTTTACTAAACTTGTTTTTTATTAAGAATTCAGATTCTTTACATTTCTGTACCAGTGGAAATAATCTCTATATGACAGAGCATAATATAATAACAGGAAACTCGCAATGAATTCCGGTTCTGGCGCGAACTCTGGCAATTTTATATAATCCATTATACTGGAGCAATGAAAATTATGATCGTGATGTATTCGTAAAATATTTAGACAAAAACAAAAATCTGTTATGTCGCTTATTCAGTTAATGGAAATAATATCAATTTCACTTTCTAAAATAATTACAATGCTATTGCCATCAAATTTAAGCTAGTACTAAGTTAATTGTATGCCTTTCGTCATTAGTTCTCTCGATTTATTCAGCCTCTCTATTTGAAATCCTCCAGCCGCTCAATGCAGTATTGTGATCTGTATCGTAATGAAAATTAAATACGTTCTGACTACTATAGCCATTGCTATTTTTAATATTAATTTCTGCTCTTTTGTCGGCAGAACAAAATATGATGTAATTAAGTTTGCAAACCGCATTACTTATTAATGCAACTTTTCGTCCGAAATTGCGTGTAAAATATCATTGCCATCGGGCCCGAGAATCCCGTGACCCTACGCTTTTGAATAAATAGCGGGATGTTTTGCATTTTCGGTACTGTTCTTGCGTGCATTGTGCTCTGTTGTTTTAAATGCGTGATACGCACGTGAAATAGTCAATTATTCTATACCAAATCTAATATAAAATACTTATTTAAAATAAAAATATTGGATGAAGGTAACGTACAATTTGCTGATTAACAAATCTGAAGAGTTATGATATATATGTGATGATTGAACCTGGAGGGATATATTTTAATAAAGAACTACTGAACGAAAAAAGTACATTCTTAAGATGCGGAATGATTGACGTTCCAATTTTTTGCAGTAATGCAAGTTCATTTTTAAGTCAACTTCTTACAGAACATCAAGGAAGTAAGGCTACTTTGAAAACTGCATTTTGTTTTCTTTACTCATGCTTCTATGTAAATTTGTCTTATCTGTGTCTCTTTATTCATGCACTTGCGTGCGATAAGCCTTAAACCTTCATTACACGTGACAGTTCCCGGAGAAAGTGCGTGAGTGGATTTGGTATCGTGTACTCCTCGCACGATATAAGAAGGTGTCCCATGCATTCAGTTGAAGAAAGAAAATATGTTTCAAACGCACAGGAATACGACTCGAGTGATGATATTAAATACTGTTGCTGCAATTCGTTAGGGAATGAATTTACACCGTACTCTATGTGTATGAGGCTGACCGCAGGAAAACTACGAGTGGATTAAAGCGAGTGGATCGTCAGGATTCACAACGGGATCGGAGAACATAAACAAGTGTCTCACCCACTTTCAATAATTTATTACATTAGTGGAACCACACAGAGCACAGATTTTGTAACGGTGATAAATAAAAGCTACGTTTATTAATGCAACTGTTATATCTGTGTAGACTTATTTCTTTGAGATTTTAAACGTAGATATATTATTCTTTAGGAAAAACATGAAAATAAAGAAACCAAAGAACGAAAATCATAAAGCACATAAAATTACCCAGCGATACATTTTCTCCCCTTGATGATTACTTCTCATGCATCTTCCAGGTACGACGCAAATATTTTAGAAAGCTTCACGCTACAAAACACGATATACGAGCTCCAGTGAACCCCTCCGTACACGGCCGCGTTTCGCGCTTAGTTTATCTTCGGTGGGTGACGCATGGGGCGGGCGGCGGGCGCTGGGCGGAGGACAGGGGGCGGGTTTAGGGTGGCTGCGATCGAGACGGGCGGCGGATCGGAAGCAGGGAAGCAGAAGGGCGCTCGGGCGGGTGAGATGCACTCCCGCCGCGCTGGCGTGTCCGCCAGCTGCCGTCTTTCTCGTGGCTTCGCGTTTGTTCGAGCCCCGAAGCGCGCTCACCCGACAAAAGTATCGCGCATTTGTGGTGCGCCCGTCGCCCCGCCCCGCCCCTT
>BOPP01000034.1:6889760-6934962 GCA_017312745.1 Gryllus bimaculatus
CGATCTCTCTCGATCCTCTTCTCCGATCTCTCTCTCTCTCGATCTCTCTCTCTCTCGATCTCTCTCTCCGATCTCTCTCTCGATCTCTCTCTCCAATCTCTCTCTCTCCGACTCTCTCTCTCGACTCTCTCTCTCGATCTTCTCTCTCTCTCGATCTCTCCTCTCTCTCGTCTCTCTCCTCTCGATCTCTCTCTCTCTCGATCTCTCTCTCTCGATCTCTCATATCTCTCATTCTCTCTCTCTCGATCTCTCTCTCTCTCATCGATCTCTCGTCGATCTCTCTCTCGCTTCGGATCTCTCTCTCTCTCGATCTCTCTCTCTCTCGATCTCTCTCTTTCGATCTCTCTTCTCTCTCTCGACTTCCCTCTCCCGAATCTCTCTCTTCTCACTCTCTCTCTTCATTTCTTCTCTCTTCTCTCGATCTCCCTCTCTCTCATCTCTCTCTCTGCTCTCGATCTCTTGCTCTCTCTTCGATCTCGTCTCCTCTCGAATCCTCTCTCCTCTCTCGATCTCTCTCTCCCTCGAATCTCTCTCTCTCGATCTCTCTTCTCGATCTCTCTCTCCTCGATCTCCTCTCTCTCTCGATCTCTCTCTCTCTCGATCTCTCTCTTCGATCTCTCTCTCTCGATCTCTCCTCTCGATCTCTCTCTCTCGATCTCCTCTCTCTCGATCTCTCCTCTCTCATCTCTCTCTTGTCTCGATCTCTCTCTGTCTCGCGCTGTGCTCTCTCTCGATCTCTCTCTGTCTCGCTCTCTCTGCTTCTCTGCCTCTCTTTGGTCTCGCTCTCTCTCTTGTGCTCGCTTCTCTCTTGTCTCGCTCTCTCTTGTCTCGTCTCTCTTTTGTCTCGCCTCTTCTTCTCTTTGTCTCGCTCTCTCTCTTGTCGTCGCTCTCTCTCTTGTCTCGCTCTCTCTCTTTGTCTCTCTCTCTTGTCTCCGCTCTCTCTCTTTGTCTCGCTCTCTCTCTTTGTCTCGCTTCTCTCTCTTTGTCTCGCTCCTCTCTCTTTGTCTCGCTCTCTCTCTTTGTCTCGCTCTCCTCTTTGTCTCGCTCTCTCTTCTTTGTCTCGCTTCTCTCTCTTTGTCGCGCTCTCTCTCCGTCTCGGCTCTCTCTCTCTGTCTCGCTCTCTCCTCTGTCTCGCCTTTTCTCTCTCTTCTCGCTCTTCTCTGTCTCGCTCTCTCTTGCTCTTCTTGTTGACATCTGTTATCCTATGAACCTCTTTCTTCTTCTCCGAATTCACTTTCCTCTTAGTAACGTGTTTCCGTCTCGACCGATCATAAAAAATAAAACAAAGATCATAAAATCTCGCATCATTTGATTTCAAAGGCACAGTGTTCAGAATAGTCCGACGCGCTTTTACTCACCATTATGCAAACTATTATTGAGTTCAAACGCAATAGAGGGCAAATCCGGTAAAACTCATATTATCAAATAATGTTACAACATGTTCTCGAGTTGCAAGCCATGTATTTTTACACACGACGCTCAGCATGCAGAGAGTTCTTGTCAAGTGCCAAATTTGCAATGCGTTTTTTACCCGACAATGACCGTCAGCGACGTTCTTTGCATACCACTGAAAAAGTGCCTGGATGTTTCAGACATTGATCTTGGGGACCCGAAGTCCAATCTTTTCCAATGGCGTTTCTGCAAAGAAAGGTGTTTGCGCGAATGCCCCGCGGCGCGAGTGGGAGTTGCGCCGCATCGGCGGCCGCGGCGGCGGAGGTGCGAGACATGAATAAAGAGAAACACCACTGGGCACCGAACAGATTGATTACCGCCGTTTTGTGCCCGTACCAAGAATGGTTTTATTAAGTCGTTTTAATGATCGACTGGCCGGCAAATATATTGGAGGTGGGTCTGGGTTTGTTGGTTCAAGTGAATGCTCTACCTACGCATAGTGATGTGAAATTGATGGCGAATTATAATTGAGATATGAGATCATTGCATTTGGAAATGGGCGTGGTGCTGGCTCGACGCGGAGCGGAGCAGAGCAGAGCGGGCGGGGATGGCAGGGCGTGGTTGTGCGGAAAGGGATTGGGAGGGGAGGGAGGGCTGGCGGGGCGGCTGCCCGGCGATCCGTCGGGCCGCGCCGCGCGGGGGAGAGCCCGATAGCCCGTCGCTGAGGACTGCTTGGACCCCGCGCGTCTCTCCCGACAATCCCAAACCGCCCCCGCCCCGCCAGCCTCTCCTCGTATCACTCCGCCCTGGAACCTCCCCGCCCCTCGCTCCCCCCTTTTCCACCCTCCGAGTGCTGTCCCCAGGCGCGAGTCTCGAGTTGCAGCGGCGGACCGGCAGCGGGCGCGCAACTCTGCCTTGGGGAAATGGGAAACTCCCGACTCGCGAACGGACCGTTTTTTGCCAGCTCGAAAGTTACTTTTAATGGCGTTATGTGGGATTTTACTTTATTTTCTTTGCGCGGGATAATAGAATGTAGTACCGTATTTGATCTATTCATCAAGAAACACACCGCGTGCATAATTTATGTGGGTGCACCCGGTCAGTAATTATCATGGAGAGGATAGTTATCTGTGCCGCTAACTGCCTCGTTTATTTGCAGAAGCGATCAACGAGAGTTGTTTTTTCACCAATAAAACGTTATGATTTTAAGCCACCATATTTAGCGGATGATGTGTCAAGTATGTGATAAACAAGTATGATAATTATGTTGCAATTTAGATTAATGATGGAGTTAAAACATTTTTTTCTAAACATTTCGTGATGAACGCGGCTTTAACGAAAACACTGGCTTCAGCTGTTAAACAGCTCGCCGAATTGGACATCGCTCATGCCCATCGTTTGAACGACTCGTATCAATCTTTCAAAAGGGATGTCGAGGCAGAGTGGGCGAGAGTAGTACCTTGTCTGAGATAAAACCCCGCCCCTTTGTAACGTATTCAAAACCACATGTGTGCTTAGCGTCGTGTAGTGGGCTAAAACAAATTTATGATAACAATCGCTCGGCGGGGCGGCCGGAGCGGTGAGGGCGCGCGAGTGAGTGGAGGGAAGGGGCAAGAAGTGGCCCTCTTTGCACGAGGACCACACCCTCGCTCACGGTAACCGCCCCGCGCGCACTCACGCGCTCTCGTGTGCGCATTATCTCATTCACTGCGCCGCGCCGCGCACGCACGCGCTCGCTCTCACAAACACACGCACACACGCGTACGCTCGCACTGTCTCCCTCTCTTTCTCCTTCACACACACACACCACGACCAACTCCCACACTCGCTCAGTCATACACACTTGCACACTCTCTCGCGCGCGTTCGTTTTCGTACCCTTGTCCCCTTCCACCAATTCACATATACGTACACATGTGCGCGTGTGTACTTCATGCGATCGCGTATCCATGCATGCGCACCGTGTTGGAAAGGTCTAAATAGCCCTGATAGGGTCCTCGCCTGGGTGTTTCAAAACTAATCTATGTCACGCACATTTTACACAATGCTAAAGAAAATCGATATCGTACAACTAAGTCCCTGAATGCGGCTGTGATGTAATCCCAATCCCATTTATATCAACGTGTGAACGCTTCTCGTAGGAAATTGATCTAGAAAGAATGATATGCGCTTCAATAAGTGCCTGATTGTTAAAAGGAACATCGGTCATATTTTTTGAATATACGTTTCTTTATTCGGTTAACTATCGAAATTTGATATATGAAGTTTAGGGTGACGTTTTCATTAGTAAAGTTAAAGACTTAAAAAGAGATGTAACAAGAAACAACTTTGCTGGAATGAGGTTACGAGAACCACAAACGACAAACCAATTCAATCGTCATAAACACGTTAAACGACGTTCTTATTCCGATGCGTGCTAAATATTTACTGAAAAGACAAATATGTTTATGATTTATTAGCCACATGAATGGTTAAGTTGCGAATTGGGCTGCAATGCGGTAGAGAATAATTAGAAATTTAATTATGTCGAACCTAAAAAAATATTGTGCTTCACTATATGTTTTTCTCATATAGAAGTAAATTTTAATAAGTCACAAAATGACTATTTTTGATAAAAAAAAGCGTGCATGTGTAAATATAATTTTTTAGCAGTACATAACATGGATGATGACTAAACATTTGCAAATGTTTATGAGGAATACAAACGAGAAATGTTAACGACATTTCTATCGCCAATAACTAACCTTACATTTCTTTAAATGAACATAGTAGTACATAATACAATGTTTGTAATGTCAAAAATAATATAAATGATTACTATAACCAGACGTATATTTTAAAAACTATTACATGATGAAGACGGGTATATTATTTTGCGCAGAAGAATCTCTCTAGCATTCTTCACGAAGTTTTTGGTAACTTTATTAAGGCTTCAAAACCCATATTAACCACTACTAAATAATTACTCATATGTTTAAAAGTCTAAGAACATGTGATAATAGCTTCTCAACTCAAAATTATGTATTTTGATATTTTGAACACATTTTTAAGTTGACTACTCGTTTATAACCCTGTGTTCGTTATTGATGTGCAAAGTATGGTACACAATAACTTTAAAATCTACAATATTTTTGAGAATACTCTTATTTTTTGGAGAAGCAAATATGCGTAAATAATGCAATGCTACCAATAACAAATCAATATTACCATTCTTTTTTAATAGAAAAAATAATGAGGAATCATTAGTATATGAATTAAAGTGTGTCGGGTAGTATATTCCTTCAGTGTATTTGCGTATAGTAATGAATAACTACGTTCGGGAAGTTATGAATAACAAGCTTTCGCACATACATGTATTAGATTTCTACTGCACTATTTAGCGAAGATCACGTCAGTTTTGTGAGTATTATCATGTTTTCATCGTGCATTATTCGACAGGGCATTGCTGTAACATTGGTTTATGTGCTTACGCATACTCGTTTTTTGGATTGAATGTGCCCTAAAACATTTTTGTAAACATATGTCACTGTGAGTGATGATGATACGTGATGTATTATAAAGGCATGCATTGTAATGCATACATTCGTATGAGGGGTACAACTGAGATAAAATGGAAAAAGTCGGATGCCAGACATATCACAATTTGTATTTGTTCCGGGAAAATGTTGTGAATTATAGTATACAAAAAAGTAAAGAAAAATGTTTATGGAAAATGTATTCGAATTTATTTCGACAAAAGTTGCAAAGAATGCCTTATCAATTTTGTTTCAAGAATTTTTGTAGGCAATATTTATGAAGTGTATAATAAGTATAACAATAATATATGAAGTAAAAAAGTAATACCAATAATAATGATGTCTTTACCAATTTTTTGTATTATTTTAAATAACATCAGGTTGCAGAATGATATATATTTACTACGATATTTAGGTCCATTACTTTGTTTATACTGTTATGCACAGCATAAACAAATTTTATTTCAGGTTCTATATAATCTCAATATAAGACGTTTTTTGACACATAAACAACTCCCTTTTGTTAAAAAATTCTCAATTCGTGGTACTTTACGTCAGAAAAGATTTTTAAACATCCAAGTTGAAAATGCGTAAACGTGCCCGCGTTTCGTAAATGTATTATAAGACAACACATTAAACTAGTCTGTGAATCTCATTTAAGGAGTAAAAGAACAGAGGAGAGGAACAGTTAAGGAAAAGAAAATCTCTTTAAAAATACTTTTCTCTCAGTGGGACTTTCAACTCTATCACGACACCACTAAATGTCTAAATCTTACCAAAATCTTCAGAACATGTAGTACTCATTTAGTACTCTTGATACTTAGTATGGAGCAGGGGTGCCCGTCGTCCATTTTGAAGAGGGGAAGTTTAGCCACCTCGAGAGGTATTACGAGGCCTACCGCTGTTGTTATGCGCCGGAGAAGAAGTTGGCGGGCGCGTGACGAGGCGGCGCTGGGGGCGCGGTGCGCGACATGCGGGGCAGGGGAGGACGGGAAAGTCAAACACAGGTCGGCCCAGAAGAGGAGTTCGAAGAGAAAGGGACACAAGAGGGAGTAAAAACAAGTGATGTGAGTTAAAGGGAAAGATATATAATAGGACGTGAAAGAAAATAAGGCGGAAATATCAATAACAGAAAGCGAGTGAAGAATTGTGTTCAGGAAAGATAGATGAACGCAATGGGAAAAAAGAGATAACCAATAAAAATAAGTGCAGAAAATAAAATAAACATAGAGAAGCTCACGTAAAAATGAGGGGATAAACATAAGAGTTTGAGACAGAGGACGAGATAGAAATACAGGGAAGAGAGAAGGGAGGAAGGAAGATAATGGAAAAGACTGAAAAGAGAAAAAATCGTGAGAGAAAGGATAAGTCGAGAAAGAAAATTGCAAGAGATAAGAAAATAATGATATAAATAGAGAAGAACTTAGAGGAAGAATTACAAGTGTGTGTACAAGAGAGAGAGAGAGAGAGAGAGAGAGGGAGGGAGAATGTGTGAGAGAGGGGGAGGGTCTGAGAAAGAGAATGTGTGAGAGAGGAGAGCGAAAGAAAGTAAAAGAGAGAGAAAGAAGGAAAGATAAAAATGTGTGTACGAGTGAGTTTCTATAAAACGAAGAGAAAAAAAGAAGACAAAAGTAAAAATTGAGAAAATATAGATAGTACATGGAGTGCAAAACAATGATATAAAGTCGAGAAGAAATGCTTTAGAATATTTGCTGTGCAGAATGAGAGAGTTGGGTAAGGAAAGTGCAAAATATTCGGATAGCCGAGGCACACGAAGAAAGTGAGATGAAAAGCTAACCAAGGAAGATAACGTCCGCACGAAACGCGCCGCTGATAGCGTCGTGACGAAAGCCAGGAGTTAGCAAAGTGCAGGCGAGGAGACGAGGAGGAGGAGCGAGGGGAAGGAGGGTACTCGGGAAGAAGACGGTGCCGGTTTGTGAAGGGGTGGTGGGGAAGAGGGGAAGGGGAGGGGACGGAGAGTGGAAGGGATGAGGGGGACAGCCGAGCCGCGCCGCGCCAACCGCCGGGGACGTGGGAGGTATCCCAGCACTCCGGAGACCTACTTTTACCCGGCCAGTGTGTGAGCGCGCGCGCGTGTGTATGTATATGTGTGTGTGCGCGGGTGCGCGCGTGTGTGTTATCACCTGTTGTATGTCCCATGGCTTGCGCACGGGGGCCCATGCAAGATATATTCCGTTGCCATGGAAACAATGCGCCACGGGTGATGAACCGTGGGCGCTCCGGCCTNNNNCCCCAACCCCCTCCCTCTTCGTTCCTCCCCCACCCTCGCACCGCCTACACGGCGCGGCCCCTGCCTAGAACAAGTACGCGCTACGCAAATAAACAATGAGATTTCCGCAATCATGGCTTTGGAAGGAAATTATTATTACAATGTTTGTGTAAAAAATCTGAGGGGGGAAACATTAGGTGTAGAGGAATTTGTTTACACTTACCTGCGTGGGAAGGCAATGTGGCTTCGTTAAGACGAGCAAGGGACCTGCAAAATTAAGACACTTCGTTGTAAAATTGGGTCTTACAAAATTGAAGAAAAGTAAAATTTCCGCAAACTTTTAGTAATAAATTAACAATAATTATTCTGTAATTTATCGTTAATTCTATAACTTTATGTTCTTACTCTTCTTTTTCCAACATGTCTGAAGTTCAATTCCTGAAAATAAAATGTATATAGTTACTTCTGAACAGCGTTGCAAGCAAATATTTATTATCGTCAAATATCATTAATTGCATTGCCATAAGGGTAAAGAAATGTTTTGGAACAATTCTTGTGAAAGAGAAATGTAATTATCAATGCGCTATGAACATATTTCTCTTCCAGTATATTTTTTTAAATAAAATATCAATGAATTGTTAACTACGTAATTATTAAAAAGCGAGCACATAGTTTCTATGAAATTAATGAAATGTGAAGACTTTTTGTTTAATATTTTACACCATATCAAATTTTATTAGTTAGATAATGATATGTTATTTGCGTTGTCCCGTGAACAGAAAAAACGTACCTGCACTTTTTAAAAAAATAAACGTAATGAAGGAAAATAGAGGTATTACACAAAGAGAAGCTATCAATTAAACGATGTTAATATTTGCCGAAATCTAATTTATATTTTGGATTTTTTAACGATATGCATTTTGTTATGTGTTCTACCTTATTACAAACATCTTTCAGTACGTAATTATGTTTCATTGCACATAAATAAATATCCTTCCATTTTTTCTATGTATCTCTCCTTTCCATCTTCTGAATGTATCATTTGCAGGTAAATACCTGACTGACAGACTGGTATTTATGGTGCTCATTATAGTTACGTCAATGATAGCAGTTGGTTTCTATATCACAGCTATGAAAACTGTGCATAAATGTTTATCTGTCTTTGTATAAGTAAATGCATCAATATTTTTACCATTAGTAACAATTGACTATTTGAGCAAATACGTAAAAAATCAGATCAAAATTCAGTTGCTTAAGATTTTAAATTACGGAAAACATTGATCTACAAAAAAATAGAACGAATAACGTATTTTGACGTGTATTATTGACAAAACTAATATGCTTGAGGAGAAAACAATTCTGATCAAGGTTTGTGAAGGAAATCATCAAATACTTTATTTTATGTACTTTCCACTGGAACTGGAAGGGAGTGAGTGTGGCTGTAAATTCGTGCGGTTTTGTAGTCTCTTGTTTTTGTTTTTTTCTGAAATTCAGGGGGTGATTTACAAAACAGGGCCTTTAGGGTAGTCAAAGGAATTCTAATATCCTGAATGTTTATGGTTCCCTTGGCTCTTGCTTCCCTAACGCCTCAGGGTCAGTGGAATATTCTCTTACGCATCTAAAACAGAAACAGGTTGTTTACTAAGCGAAACAGTATTTCCGGGTGAAAGCTACATTGAATTTAGCCTACGATATTTCAGGTTGTAGAAAATATTGTTAAAGAGAATGTAAGGTAACGTTCTGAACACATTAATACTAGTATAATCAGTACATCAATTATAAATGTATAAAGTATATCAAAGTAGCTTGTTTTGGATACATTTGCTTGGCCGATGTATGCATATTACTAATTTCCAATACGCACAGAAATTGAAAGAAAACTGTGCAGACGCTGACCATTTCAGAGATAGCTATGGTTTTTGTCAGACATCCAGGATCTCCGAAAAAATAAAAAAATCTATTTTACTAATGTCCAATGCACACTAAAATTGAAAGGAAACTACGCAGCGACTGTGGGACGACTATGGGAGAAGTGCCAATGGTTTCGTTAGATGTCTAGGAACTCGAAAAAATGCAGAAACAATGAAACCGTTTCGATTTTGACAGAAAATACAAATATTTGATTGTGTCATTCCGCCTAGTACGCGTATCAACAATTCTCACTCTCTTATGCTACAGCTGCCGTCATGAGGCAGCAAGGCTTTAAGGACGAGGCCTTCCGGCATTAAATATTTGTTATTCACATGTTGCGTCATGGAACAGAATTTTTGTTTTTAATTCTTTGTGTGTCAGGAACTGTTGTACCATGTATCAGTGTATAGTATAATATAGTATACTATGTTCAAAAAAGTATTGTATTGTAGGATTATTCGAGCCTGTGTTGTTTGTAGTTGCGTGCTACTTATGGGAAAAATATTTTCTCTAGTTTTGTTCACCAGCATTTTTACTGCTTCAGGCCACTAGTATTCTTCATTTTATATTTGCAGAAAAAAATTCATTGATTTGAAATATTTCGTTTGGGTGTAGTTTGCATACAAACACGAAAAATGAGTACGGTTGTACTTTTTGCCATGTAATTCTTGGGATATGAAATTAGTAGTAAAAGAAATAGAACTTGAAAAATAGTTGAAAATATTCATTGTAAAGGACCACATTGCGACATCCAGAATAGATCGCAAGTTTTCTACGACTTCAACATTCCAGCGATTCATTCCGTGGTGAATGTAGTACAGTATGATCACTTATTTACCTCGAACAACTACACACTCTGTTAAACCAATACGCGTCTATGAGGACTGGTTTCAAGATGTATTTTTTAGGAGTAAAAAGTGCTTTGAATCTTTAACGGTCAGTTTTCCGGCAGCGGTCCATGAGCCCCTTCACGAAGGAGAGGAAGACAGTAAGTGAAGGAGGAGAGAAGGAAGGCAAATGTGGTGATAATGGTGCGTTGCATTTGTGAAGGGGGTGTCCCTCAGGCAGACGCAAATGCGGTCAAAACCTCGCCGGCGTCCATTTGCTTGCGAACGGCCCGACAAGCCCCTTGCTTTTCACAAAGCCCGCGCTTTCAGTCCCTTTTGTTCCGACCGTTCTCCTTCGCCCCATTCTTTCTTTGTCGTCTTGCAGCAGCCCTTCCAAGGTTTTCTACCCGAACAGATCGCGAACTCGCAGAGAAAATTGATGACCTGAAGTAGTTATTATATTTTATCGAAATAGTAAGAAAGAAGTAAAAACGGTTGGGTGTCTTTTCACTTTTAATGAGCGGGCGATTGTAAAATTGTTTCATGTCACCTTTGTCATTGAAGTTCTTCTTTGAAACCCTTTCCAACACCTTACTCTCCTTCTTCAGTTTTCCATTATCGATCGCAGAGAGTTGGTAACCAGCGCTTCCCTTGGGTAGAACGTAAGCAGAGGAAGGTGAAAATCATTCGAACCCTTGATGTAAGTGGAGATATTTCATGCCACATATACATTCTTTATATTTTGGGACAAAAGGCAGGGTTCCTCTGTCGCGACCATCGGTTTGGGGAATTTCTTTCCTCGTCGAGTGACTAACTGCCGTCGTTCCGGGAACTACGCCGCAGGGAGAGGGACGCGGGGGAGAGGGGAGGGAAGCGGAGGGGAGAGCGAAGGAAGCCCCGCCGGAGAAAGACGAATCCTCGGAAACCCGACGCATAATTTCCTCCAAGACGCGCTCTTCCTTTCGGGCAGAAAGGAAAAAAAGTCTCCAGATAAGGCGCGAGCCTGCCGATAAAAAGTGCAGAAAACATGGACCGGCCGGGGATCGAACACGCTTCCCGTGCGGGCGAGCGCGCCATCACTTAGGGACAGGTCACGGTTGGCCTGCTGCCGTTCGAACCCCATCGCTCGCCTTCTTGCCGCTGCCGGAAGACCAGAAGAACGAGCGAAGGACGGGGGAGGATGGTGGTGACGCTGGCAGTGCGGGGGCGAGAGCGTGGTGCTTGAATGGGCGAGGTTGAAGTGAGGTTGGAATGGTGTCGAGGTTGCGGTGATGGTGATACAATGAGGTGCTTAGAGCGAGCTGGTTGAAAGGGCGCGGCTGTAGTGAGGTTGAAGTGGAAGTGGTTGGCGGTGCTGTGGCGAGAGCGAGGTGCTTGAATGGCGAGGTTGAAGTGAGGTTGGAGTGGTGTCGAGGTTCGGGTGATAGTGAGGGGGGTGCGGTGGCGAGAATGATGTGGTTGAAAGAGTGAGGTGGAAGCGAGTTTGGAGATGTGTCAAGGTTGGGATGGTAGCGGTTGGCGGTGAGATGGTGAGAGCAATGTGATTGAAAGGGCAGGGTTGTAGCGAGGTTGGGTTGGTGTCGAGGTTGCGGTGTTGGGGCTATGGGGTGGTTAGAGAGAGGTGGCTGAAAGAGCGGGATGGTAGCGAGGTTGGAGTGATGTCACGTTCGGGTAGTAGTGGGCGGCGGTGAGATGGCGAGAACGATGTGGTTGAAAGAGGGGCGAGGTAGTGAGGTCGGCGTGGGGGAGAGTGTAGTGGCGATGATCCGACGGTGGCGACTGTGGAGAAGCAGCGAAGGCAATGGTGGCGAAGGTGAGGGTGGCGTGGTGACGAGGGAGTGGCGGGGGAGGCGAGTGGGGCGTTGCCGAAGGTTGTAGATAGGGTGTTACAGTTGTTAGGGCGGCGCAGGCGCGGAAGGCTGGGTGGTGACGAATGTGGAGTTGTGGCGATGTCGGGGTGACGATGAAGACGAGGAAGTAATGTGGGAGACGTAGAGGCGAGGGCGGGGCAGTAGCGAAAACGAACTGTGAAGGGCGGGGCGGAGATGTGCACGGGGGTGACGAAAGTGTTGTCGTAGTCGTGGCGAGGTGCTGGTGACAGTGGTGAGAAGACAGGAGGTGGAGATGAAGCGGGGTGGGGTTTGCCGGATGCTCCTGTGGAGAGCGTAGCGGGGGTGAGACTCGGGCATCATCCCAACGGGAGCAGGGAGAAGAAGTTGCAGCTGTACACAATGAAGCACTATGCGGTGAGGAGCTGTTCAGGAGGTAGTTCGTCTCGAGGCTGCACGACAATGTGAAGGAGTGTCAAAGTAACTACTCGAGGGACAAATATGCCTGTGGTGGTTCGAGCGTGAGGATTCACTATGTGTTGGATGCGTAGTAGAATGACTAATAAAAGCTGATGTTTAGTATCTCGTGCTAAGTGACGTAATGAACCTTTGGAGGATTTGATGATTGCGGAGGACAGGTGTCTAATCAAATAACGTAGTGATTGTGGAAAACCGGATGACTGACGGGATGACTGTGGAGGGCACTGTTAGTGCCGACGAAGTATTTGGGCATTTGTGGAGGACGTGTTGAATTACATAATCAGACTATGCGGAAAATGGGTTTGCAAAAGCATGGAGAATCAGCGTATGAGTTGTGACACGGGTCGCTTGCATTGTAAGGTTATGTTCAGGAGCATGCTTAATGAGATCGACTGTCATTGTCGAGTATATCGAAGAGAAGGAACGAGAGTTACCCTTTACATTGTGGACTCATTGCCTTCTTTCATGCTTTCATAATGTGGAATCAATTAACGTATTTTTGTGATTAGAAAAACCAAGCAATCGAAGTTCAGTATTTAACATAATCACTGAATACTTTAACTGAATGTAATGAAGGTGGACTAAAAAGGTAAATCGATATTTCCGCAAATACCTATATTTCAGTCGGATATCTATTACTTCTTTGATCGTTTCTTATTGTGCGTCATTCCTTAGCATCGTATACTGGCTCCTCGAGGCACATTTGCACCGACATCCATCCGGGGACTCAGACGTGGCGTTCCTGAGCCGAGCGCGCGTCGCCAGTGACTGAAAGCGCAGGCTCCAGCCGGGACGCCGAGGTTGCGGAGGAAGTCAGCGTCGGACGAATGGTGATGTTTGCGCGGCGGTCGCGGCGGCGCAGGCTGCCAGGATGGAAAAGGGGGTGTGGTGGAAAAACAAAGAAATGGCTGGGTAGCGGGCGGTGAGAAGAGGGAGTTGAAGAAACGGAAAAGAGACGCGAACGACGGAATGCGCAAGTGAAAAGGACAGAAAAGACATGAAGAGAGCCAGGAAAAGGTAAAGGTCGTGTGCGGGTGACAGAAAAAGCGGGAGGGGGTGAGAGGAGGGGAGGGGAGTATCATGTAGGATGGGGAGGAACATAGAGGTGGTGAACAGAGGGAGGGGATGGACAGGTAGTAGGGGAGTAGAAGTGAGAATGGAAGAAAAGAGGAAGCAGTGAGGGGGACTGGAGGGAAAGTTGGAGAAGAGGGGTGGAGAAGACGAATGGAGAGGAGAGGAGGGGGAAGGAGAAGAGAGGGAAGGAGAGGAGGATTAGGAAGAGGACACGGAGGAGGAGGAAGGAGGATGTAGAAGAAGACACAGGAAGGGAGAAAGGTGTTGAAAACGAGTTGGAAGAGGGTGTTGAAGGGGGTAGAGAGACAGAGACGAGGGGGAAGAGAAGGAACAATGGGCAAAAAGAAAACAAGTGAATGAAAAAGGAGGGGAAAGGGCACGGAAGAAGGTTGGAACTTATGGAAGAATCGGGGAGAGAAGAGAGAAGAGAAGATTGTGTAGAGACGTGGGGAATTGAGGAAGAGGAAGGGAGGGGCTGGTAGAGGGGGAGTTGAGGAGGAGAAAAAGAGATTCTGAAGTAGCGCGGGTATCTGGTGGGGGGTGATCGGGGTCGCGCTCGGAAGAGGCCAGACGCGGCTCATTCGCTCACTGAAGAACGAAACAAGCAATGACTGGGCCTCCTGCGGGTAATTGACTCGCGCAGCGTGCGCCTGACGTGGCCGCGCCGCGTTCGGTTCTCGCCGCGAGTGCGCAAGGGCTGCTGCCCGAGTAGCCCTTTATCTGGTCAATTGGAAATTAAAGACACAACGGGAAGAATAGCGAAAGGCTTCTCTCGGATTGTCAGAGCGCCCGTATAAACAGGGCGTCTCCGCCGCCAGTGTTGTTGGCACGAAGATTCGGTAAATTGTTGTGAATACAAAATGTCCGTACGTAGCGTGGTTCCTCCGTCTTTATATTGGAAGCCGTTTCAAGACAGAAAGTATATTGAAACTTGGCAAATAAGCTTTTTCCTTGTCGTGATATTAAATGTCAAATTATATGCGGATTAATGCACCAGCGTAAGCGCCCACCACTCGCGCGCACCGCAGCCGAAAACTGTGAACAAAGACACGCGACGAGCTCTCTGTATTTACCATTTTCGATCCAGTAAGCCCGTTCAATTGAAAGTCAAAGGCTTCGCAAATTAGTTGCATTTACATGGAATTGTATCCCCTGTAATTGTAAAACGCTGTGAAATATCCTCGCCGTGCGTTTGTTTGCGCTTGGGCGGCGGATGAGGAGACGCCCCGTTGGCGATGGAGCGTGTGAGAGGCGGAGCGACGAGGCGCTGGTTCGGTGAAGAGCAGCACTTGCGAAGGCAATCGGGCCTCCAATTCACTCGCCCGCGCCTTCCACGGCCAGGCATCCACCCATTACTTCGCACGCAGACACCCCGTTCTGCCTCGCTGTCCTCCTCCCGCCTACTCAGGCCACAACAGTGCCCCTGCCGCCGCCTCGGCCGCCCACCATATCACGCGACCCGTCCCTCCGTCCTCTGCGTGTCCCCAGTGGCGCTCAATGCTCCGCTCGTTGCTCCTCTTTCGCCTTGCGTCCCAGACGCCTGCACGTTGAGGTTTTCGTCTCTTCCTTCCCGGTTCTACCTCACTGCCGCCGCTTGCGCCTCCGCTCCGTTTTGCCGTCGTCTTTGACTCTCCCGCTTTTGGGGTCTTCTTTGTTTTCTTTCGTTGCTGCCCTTCATTTCGTGTTCCTCATATAATATTACCTGGCCATTGCCCGTCTTTCATCAGCCTTCTTTTATTCTTCTTTTACAACCCCGTCCGTTCGGCGTACCCATGCATCACAACCATCCTCTTTTTCCTGCAATCTGTTCTCTGCAGCTCTTCCCCAACGACCCGTCTCTTTTATTTCTCTCTACCTTCCCCAAACGCTCACAGCTGTCCTTCCTACCCACTATTCATTCAGCAAACCACCACCCCTAACATCGAGTCCTCGTCTCCACCCCGTACCCCTTTCACTAGCCTCCCCTCCCCCGCAGACCATCCCTCCCACCCCCGCATTCACAGTTTCCGCCACTGCTTCCTTCTCGCCTGCGTGCCTCGCCCACTCCACCTCGCCCCCATTATACTCCCCACGCCCTCCCCCGAGCGTACATCCGTATCGCAATCACCCGTCCTCTACCCCCCCCCGCCCCTGCACGCCCACCGCCCCACCCACCGCCTCGCCTTCGCCCCCCCCCCCGCACGCTCCTTCGGCCGAGATTTGCATGCAAAGCTGCGGCGCCGCGAATCAAAACGGCAAAGACCATCCCTACACTTTCACCGCCAGCGGGCTCTCAGAAGCTCGCATGTTTTTGTCATAACTTGCTTGCCCTTCTCCCACGAGAGATCGTGAGTTTCCGGACCGGGAGAGCAGGCCGTCAGCGAATGACCAGGAGGTGGGCTGACGAGACGGAGGCTGGGCTGGCGAAGAGCCCCTTCCATGCCAACTCCCCCGCTCCGCCGCCGCCGTCGTCGCCACCCCTCTGACTTTCAAGGCTTGTCTTCTGTTTTCTTGTGTCTCACCTTTGCTGGTGTGGCACATTGCCGTATGGAATGACGGGAACTGTTCCGTAGCGTAAACTTGTTTCGTCACATCTTCAATGTACATTCAATTAGTCCGGCACTATCGTCTCTATTTTTATAACTATCGCGTTCTCCCGAGAATTTAGTTGCTGTACAGAGACCGAAGCAGGAACGGAGGCGCTACCAAGAGTTAAAGACTGAGCTTGAGAGAGCCTCCCCTCCCATGCCACGTATCGGAGGGTTGCGAGGTTTCCTTCCTCTCATTTCGTGATGTGGAAGAAAGCGAGCCAGTACATCACCAAAACTCTATCCGCCACATCTCCAACTTTTATCTAATTCGTCAGGCATTGACGTCTCTATTTTATTACTAAGGCTACTGCTTCTCCATAAGCATTTGAAACAATGTCTGTCCTGAAAATTCTTTCTAGTACATACGGATCTTAACGCTGTCTTTTATTCCGCTGATAACATAGATATTTTTTTACTTTCATCATCACAAGTACGATCTTATTTTTTTGAATTCTTTCCATATATGTACCGGACTTCTTTTCGTACATTTGCTTCTGAGCGTACTCGACGGGATATACGTCCGTTTTTGGTTCATAGTTTTCTGCCTTCGGCTTAGTTTCACTTCACGTGTTCCGACACATTCCTAAATACCTCGTTGAAACGAAGACCCTCCCCCCTTTCCTTTAAAATCACCCGTGCCTCTCTCATGTCCAACTAGGAATTATATCGCTTTTGGCATATCGCTTTTGGAATTCGCATTTGGAATATCGCTTTTGGCAATATTTTACATATATATTCCTATTTATTATTTTTAAGATTGAAATAGATTCAGAAGCTTTCTCCATCCAAAACTCTGCCATTTATGGATATGTAAGTTAAGTTTATAATTATGTGAATCTGTGTTTGTATTTCTTGATTTTTGAATTCACAATTATGTATTTTTTATGTGTAGTACACAAGTTAACGCCTGTCTAGCATCGACTGTGAAGGCTAAATTACTTCACTGTTCTCTCTGCAGCACCATTGACCGCGATATGCTAGGGTTCGAGTCCTAATGTTGGTGGATTTTCGAGAATAACTACAGAGCTGGGTCAGATTTAACCAGTGGAGCAGAATTCTCGCTCTTATAGGTAGTTTACCGTGGCTTCACCGATCATAGGGCACAACGCCCTATGAAACGAGCCACAGACCGTGTGCCATCTTACCTTCCTCATCTTTGACTCCTCTTTTCCACTTACACATACACACACATGCTCTACACTACCACATGTCTGGAGACCAGTCAGGAGCATAGAGGTTCTCATGTTTGGGATGGTGCTTCGGGGGACATACCTGGAGATGTAAAACCTCGCAAGCCAAAGCGTAAGTCGACAATGAACTTACGTTACAGTGGAGAAGGAACACCGCCACTTCCTAGGATATGACAGGCACTCACTACACTAGGGGGACTAATCATTTCAGTAGTTGACGCGTCTGGAAAGTAAAGACTCACACCTCCTCTTATTCCAGTTCAATCTCTACGATAACTTAACTATTTTTATTGCCTTTACCAATAATTCGATAAAATTTTAATTGATTGCTTTGCGTGCTTTTCTTTCCTGTGATTCCTTCATTTTTTACACTGCTTCCATCTTCATCCTTCTGTGTCCGAATATCCTCACAAAATTCTTCCGCCCGGCGGGCGCCATGTTGTCGAAGCAGTCGCCACCCAGACAGTCCGTTGTTCGTTTCTTCGCGTGATTTTCGATTTCCGATGACGACTTTTCCGAAGTACCGCGAATTCCAACGGGCGGAACGTGCAGCAGAGAAGAGCATCCCCATTTCTCATTTGTGTTGCTCGCTTCGCTTAGTATTCCTTCAGGAAGGGTGTTTGAATAATACGAGGCTCGAAAGAATGGATTTCTTCGCTTTTGTCGAAGAGTGGAGATAGGTCGTCATTCAACATTACGAACACATTGTCGCAAACAACTCGATACGTAATTTGCAGCTGAGATCGCGACATCCTAGTAAGGTAAATAGATTTTTCCTGGAATGAAAACTCAAGAAGACAGGGCATGAAATTAATGAGATGATGTTTCAGGAAACGTATTGCATATTTTAACATTTCCTTGTCACACACTTTCCACTCATCGATTTGGAGTGTTATCTTGATTAATATTTCAGATTTTGGTTTATTACGTCGCTGACAGACTGAGTTCTGTATTATTTAATATTTAAATCAATACAAAATTTAAAGTATTAGCATTTTGTGGTATGTATATTTTTTTTAAACAAAATTGTTTGCGGCATTGAGAAGTACATTTTCTTAAGTTTTTTCTTCCAACTTAAATTTTAACTAGTTGTATAACATCTCTATATTTATCCACATTTTATTGTCAATGATTTGTGAGATCGCAGGAATGCGTATATTCACACCCCAGGGATTCAATTCTTCACCGTGGTAACAACTAGCATAAGTGAAAGCTTGCCATCTCAAGATGATTTAACTTCTTCTGCGACATTCTTCAAGATGAAAATTATTAAGACATCCATCAAGATTATTTATCAATCTTCGACACCGAACATCTCGACGCGGCTTCCTACACGCCCCGAACGAGGTGCTGAGTTTATTACAAAAATTTGTCCCCATCATCGCAACGCCACCGATATCGACAGCGCTTGCGGCAGTGGCGCACATTGCAGGTCCCACTGAATGTAAATAATTGCAGGGCCTCGCGTGCAGGCGGGCGGGTAGGCGGGTGAGCACCTGCCGTCGGCAGGCGTCGCGGCGCCATGCTGCCGGAGACGCTGTGCTCGGCGGCGGCGTCCCGTTGCTTCCACCCCGTCGCCGTCGCCTCCGCCCTCGCCGCCGCCGTCGTCGTCGTCGACTCGCGCTCTCCCCCAAAGGCGGCGCGTATAGAAGGCGGCGTGATTAAAGTCCCTGACAGGCGATAGGAAGTAAAAAGTCGTGCTCCTGACATGGACGTGATCAATGATGCTCTTGTCGGAGCTGGCTATGGACACCCGGCGATGGATGGAGGGTGGGCGCCGCGTGGCGGGCGGCGGGGCGGCGGCGGCGGCGGCGGCGCCGTCGCCTGCGGAGCGCGCCAGCTCGGGCGAGCGGGTGTCACGCAGCAGGAGTGGAGCGGCTGTGGCGGGGAGACGATGCGGGAATCTGGCTGGCCGCGGCTGGCGCCTGCCTTGAGGCGCGTTGCGATAGATCGCTTCCCCACCGAGCAGAGCCCGTTCAAGTTGACGACTGCCGGACGGCAAGGATGATGACGACGAGCGGACCCGAGGCGCGGCGCGGCGTTGAGGCGTGAACGGCGGAACGCGGCGCCGAAAGCCAGCCGCGGCGCGATACCCGCGCGCGGCATAACGGCGGCACATTCGCGGTGCGGCGCTTGGCGACGGCACGTTGGTTGCTGCGGGCTGAAGGGGGTTGGTGCCGACGAGGGAGGCGTCCGCGACTCGCAGCTGCGGCGCGTCCCGCCGCGCGCACCGACCGCCTTCTCCAAAGCCAGCCGTCGCGCGCGCGAACGGGCGGGCGCGGTCCAGGCGCCGCGGCGGGCACGGGGGCGGGCGTGCGGGGCGGGTGAAAGCGCGGGGCAGAACGCGCGGAGGCGGCGCACTTGGCATGCGGGGCCTGACGCGCGGCGATTACGCGGCCCGCCGGGCCGTGCGTCGGGTACGTGCGGAATACTGCATGCGCCGCGCGGCGGTGGCGGCGCGCGCCCCCGCGCCGCCGCCCCCGCGCCCCCAACCCGCCGCCTCGGCCGCCCGCCTTCGCGCGCGCCGCCCGCCCGGTTGTCCACGCGCGAGTACGACGGTTCCGGGCGCGGTCCAGCGTCCGGCGCCGCCCCCGCCTGGCCCCCGGCCCCGCCCCCGCACCACTCCCGCCCCCGGCGCCCGGCCCCGCCGCCGCGTTGTGTGCCACAGGCCGAGTGGTTCTTGACTGCCCTCGGCGCCCTGGGCCCTCTACAGCCGCTCCTAGATCACTTGCTCGCGGCGCGCCCCGAAACAAATCGAATCTTCTTCTCTCAGCTGCATACGGTGTTCTCTGTTTCTACCCTCCAGCACTGGAAGTATTGGATTTAGTGATATTATTCCGATTGAAATGCGCTCTCTGCTCCGAGTGCATCTACGAAGTCGGTTCCGGGCCTCCTTTCTTTCGAGAAGTCTTGCGTTATCACTTACATAAAGACTTTCTATGCGGGCTGCTCCTCTCTTGTTAGACGTTTGTGCACTACAGACAATGGCTAGCGTTTCGTATATTTTAAGAAGGCAATCAGTCGATGGAGTCTAGGTATACCTTCCCCTTTCTAGCATCGTCATTCTTACAACTGATTATGAATAAAAGAGGAACGCCCCATCCGCATTTAACGTGCCATGCCCCGTATACAAACTTTTGGGCCGTATTTATCCATTGGACGCGTGAAACTTCCAGTGCGGGAGTGCGCGACAGTCCTTGTTTTGATGCCCTGTTCAAGAAGTATGAACTACTTATCGATGAATTGACGTCCGCGACAATGGGCCGCCTGGCGAGTGCCCGCCTGCGGTGACCCGGTTCGTCCATAGTATTAACTCCCAAATCGCGCGGCGATGCGCGGCTTGTGGGCCAAAAAACTCCGCTCGAGTATTAGGCTACTTCTCAGCGTGTAGGTTGCATGTCGGAGTGCCACAATCATTCGGGTCAGTGTCGTCGGCAGTCTCGGGTTGCCCTCCCCGCTTTCCGCGGCCAGCCGCCGCCCCCTTCTGTCTCCGGTCCTGGGGGTGGGAGTGCAGCGGGGCGGGTGTAGGCGGCGGGAGCAGGCGCGGCTGAAGCACTTACCTGATGCTTGGGGGCCGCGTTCGTTGATGAAGAGTTCCGTGCTGTCATAAAAACTCCCGGGGGAAGCAACGGGACCGCGAGGAGGAGGCAAGGCAGGGACGGGGCGGAGGCCAAAAGGCAGGGTTGGAAGACGGGACCCGGCGAAGTGCGGCGGAGCGGGCACACCGCTGCGGCGCTGCGTGGAGCTGCGCTCGACGTCCATTCATGTTTTTTGGGGCAGGGCTGCTGGCGGGTCGGGCAGGGAGTGTTGTGGGGCAGGCTGAGCTGTGAAGGTGTCCGTAGCAAGTCGCGGAGACAGGGCGCGTCGGCGTGGAGACACGCGATTGTGCCGAAGGCGCAGGCGGCGCGCCACACACACCGCACCGCACACCCAACCGCGCCTCCGCCGGGGCACGTCCTCTGCTCGAGGTCGCTGTTTACGTGGAGAATGATCGCGGCGGGCGGGCTGGAATGGAGGAGCACATCCGCAGGGCCCGCGCTCCCCGTCTGCCCAGCCTCGGCTCCCGACCCTTACCTGCGCCCCGTCCTGCGCCTGCCGTCCGCCGTGCCGCCGCTTCGTCCCGGCAGCGGCGAGGAATTGGCGACGCGTCTCTCCAAGCTCTTCCGAGACTCCGCAACTTTCTCCTTAAACCCAAGGCGAAGAGTTTGTCAAAGCTCGCGCGGATCAGCGGACGGCCATTTGAATGGTTTGTGGCATTCGCCGACCTCGGTCGTATAGCAGAAAGACAGCGGCCAGTCTTGCGCGCGTAGCTTCTCAAGTCGCAGCGCGGCTCAATCTCTGCCTGTCTTGGCGGCGGTCGATGGCGGGGGCCCGCGCGGCGCCCGGGGGGTGGGCAGGAGGCGGCGGCTGGCGGAGGCGGGAGAGGGTCGGCGGGTGCGGGAGACAGGGGTTCAAGAGCGGGCGAGGATGGGAGAGCGGCGTCGGCGTTCGGCGTCTCGATCGGCTGCGTTTGCCGCGGACACCCTGCGATCTTGTGGCGTCGTAAAGCTCGAGAGTCACCCCCCCCTGCTGCCAGCCTCGTCGACGTGGCTGCCGCCCCGACCCCGCCCATCAAGCGCGTCCCCGCCGCTTCCCGGAGGCGGCGATTTGGACGTACCGTCTGAGCGGAGGCGCAAGCGCCTGCAGAGAGCTAACAAAATTGATCTCCGAAAGGGCCTGCCGGCGCCTCGGGCTTGCGGTGCCGGCTCCGCAGGGTTCAGCACGTCAGCGACCCATGGCGGCGCGAAAAGCCTTTTTATGAGGATCAGGGCACCTCACGCAACGGGCGGGGGGTGTAGGAGGAGGGTCGTCGCGAGGGGCGAGGACGAAGGCGGGTGGCCAGTGGCAGCGGTAGTGGGTTGGTGCTCGGAAGCAAATGTGAGGAAGCCTGGTGGAGCTAACGTTTCAGTGGAGGCTGAGGCGAAGTTCGTGGGCGTTGCGGGGTGGCACAGGAGCGGATCGGAACAGAGAACGGAAAGACCTAAGGGAACGGCGGTGTCGGCATGGGATGGTGGTGGTGGAAACGTAGTGGTTTTAGTGATGGTTGTCAATGGTGGTGGTGATCCTAGTGGAGGAGGTTTGTGGTGGTGGTCGTGAGTAGTAGTAGTAGTAGCTGAAGGTGAGGGTAGACAGGTATCGAGTGTGCAGGAATGGTGGATCGTTGGAGGGCGTTTGGCCACGGTGAGATCCATAGTGAGGCCGGTGGCGGTGCAAGGAAGGTGTTGATGAGGGAAGACCGCGCGAGGAGCGCTGGCGGCCCCGCTTCGCGCTATGCCTTCGCCGCCGTCCGCCCGCCCCCTCGCCCGCCTCGCCGCGCCCCGTCAGCCACTGAAGGATCCGCGCGGCTTCTTCCCTCAGCGAGGCCCGCCAGTCGATGCGTGCTGAAACACGAGCGCGCCGTTGCCTCGCCGTCGCCTCGCCGTCGCCCTCCTCGACGTCTAGTGCCGGTGGCGGCGCGGCGTGGGCGAGGGCGTGGGCCTCCGCTTGCGTCGTCGCCTCTGGCAAAGAGCCGTCGCGTCGGCCCCTGCGACGACGTCTTCCCTGCTTTGTCGCCGGCGTCGCTGTCTTGAGCGCCGCTGTCCGGTCGCCGCGGTGGTATTTCACGCCTTGACGTGGCACATCTTCTCTAGTGCCGTTCTTTGCGCCTCCTGCAACGGCGCTGTCTTGTGTGTCTTGCCCCCTTATTGTTATCGCTCCATCGTGCTTCCCGCTATGTTTTATACGCCCGCCATTCATGTTCCTCCTGACACCGTATTATTAGATTTATTATCTTATCACGCGTTGTAAATATTGACCTTGTGTGGCGTAAATTATACTCTCAACTGCATTTCATTTTTTCTTTCTTTTTGTGTTAGGTCATTAACTCTTATTTTACGAGCGTACCAAATATTACATATTATATTATATTTGAGTAAATCTAGGCAATATATTGTATGTATGTGAACACAAAATACGTATTTGCAAACCTTTTGTAGTGACAAATCTCCCTTTTCTGATCACATCTAGGTTTGAAAATGTTCCTAGAAAGAATTAGAACCAAATAACGCAAGGAATTAGTATGTCTCGTTATAAGAAATATGATATATCACTCCAGCTCAAACGTATCACTAGTGGGTCTGCTGGCACAAACTTTTATATGGTGCACTGCAATTTTATCCAATGCATTGACTAACATATATTTACATCTTTGTCAGTTATTTAATTTAAATTTAGGGCGGTAAAAAGTAGCATACCAATGGGTTTACCCCATTGATATTTTTTCTCTCCCTCTTTGGTTAGGCAAGAAATTAAAGTTTCATCATATAGGACGTTTACTATTAGAACTTTTCCTAACCTTAAAGAATACTTTCAGCGCTTATCGGATATTTACCAAACAAATCGAAACCTTGGTTATGCGTCGCCCCTGCGTGCAAACTCCAAACTTCTCTACAGCCCGGCCTATCCATAAACACGTAGCGTTCTTCATGTAATATCTTTTGATGTGCATAACAGTCGTTAAATCGCATCCACCAGTGAATTTTGAAATAGATTTCCAAAAACAGGAATACGTGTGCAACCGCGTAAGGATTGGAAGTAAAAGAATGATCAAAATGTATATTACCTTACCATACCTTAATAACTGAAAGAATTTTTTCACCAATTTTCAGAAAATAATTGTAATATTTTGCTAAGTACATTAAATGTAATAATAAATTTTATAATAAGTTATTATGTGTAAAATGTCCCTTCAATAATGTTCTTTCTTATGTTCTTGTAATTTTTCTGAAGACTATACTTGTCACCCCTCCCCCTCGTTGTTCTCTGGGTTACTGAATGGCACAGGTAAACGACTGTTAATTCACAGATGATGGGGTACGTAAAGTAGTCACTATGGTCGGCGGAACGCTTTCTTTTTGTTTTTAATATTTATTAGTACGAGGGCAATGATTCATAAAACGAATCCGAACGTATAATGTTCAAATTAACCTAGAGGAAAAAATGCGTTTTGTTCTAGCAGTGATACGTTTTTTATGGTTTTCAGCTTTTGGAGTGGTTTAATTTCTTATTATGGAGTGGTTAATTTCTTATTTTGGAGTGGTTTAATTTCTTATTCTAAGCAGCAAATGTTAGTGAATACCGATATGGATATTTAGTCTAAACTTTGTAGTGGTTTGTTATTTGCGTTCCATGCAACTCTCCACGAAACACTCTCATATCAAATGTTGGTTATTTCATGTTTCCGGGCGCTTCAACGGCTATGACCGTTTGTACTATAAGTGTATTGCATGTTTTATCATTGAATTCGTTGAAGGTAGCTGTGATCTCGCCCCACTGATTGGAAAGATCCGGCACCAACCTTCATGTCGGCTTGCGGGTTCTTTCCCAACAGGGTATCTTTTACCAGTAGGGCACCACCCCAGCCGGGAAAAATCTGTAAGTTCCCGGCCGGTCTCCCGGCATGTGCGATAGTGTAGAGCATGTAAGTGTAAGAGTGTACGTAAGGGGCGAGGATAGGGCAAGGAGAGGACGGAAAGATCGCGCGCGGTCTGTGGTCCGTTCGTTAGGGTACTGCTCCGGCATTTGCGTGGTATTTATCAGAGAAACCGCGGAAAACTACCGATCACAGTAGCCGATCACTAGAATTCTTCTCCACACAGCGGCTGAATTCGAACTAGCAATTATTTACGGGCGAAAATCCTGCCACCGCCAGAACTCGAATCTCAGAACCTCCCCGTCTGAGGCCCTGCAGTACCATCAGTGGATGCTCTGAGCCACCTAAGCCGGTGTATCACGTTTTGCACACATTCATAACTAACCAGAGAATCGAACCCACAACGGTTTCATCCCCCTGAAAACGGCCGCAGACGTATTTCTATCGCCGCTAAGGTATCGGTCTCGTTATTTAAGTGTTCAACTTCACGCGGTAGCAACGAAACCTTCACCTCGTGGATTTTCACTTTCACAGATTCCTTTGCCGCAGCCGTCACAACCACTACCTCCGCAGCCCCGCCGTCGTCACAGCCTTCTGTTCCCTCCACGAGGTCGATTTTCAAAACCCTCAGGGAGCCGTCTTGTGTATTTGCTTCTTTAGCTCGAATGCTTTGTGAAAGACACCGAACTCCCTTACCGGCGCCATACATGCAATTTCCTTTAGAAGGAAGAGAGAAGGCTGAAATTCCGAGGAACAGTACCTTGTCAACAACACGCAACTTACCTTGACTTCTATTTTGGGTCAACAGTAATTTGTCCTTTGTGAAGCACTTCTCTCTCCTTGTACTGTTGTTTTGCCTGCTATTTTGGGTCAATAGCAATTTGTCTTTTGAGGTGCACTTCCTACTTCAATTTTCTTCTTATCCACAAAAAAAAACGTAAAAACTATATATTGATGTATTGGTGGTGGTGGTGGAGTTTATTTGAAACCTCAAATCTCTATGGGAATGCAATACCTACTAGCAAAAAATGGAATAAAGATCCATAACAATTCAGCTGTGGATTCAAGAATTTTAGCTGGTTTAATTATATAAGATATATTTCTTATGCTGATTAAGGCAAAATTCAATAATCATGACATTTATCATGAAATATAGTCGAAAGTATTTTGATTTATTGATAACTGATTTTGAATAATTAATTTCCCTTTGTCGAAAAACAACTGGTGGACTGACTGTATTCAACTGAGATTGTCAATAGTATAATGGATGCCATTCCTCGGGACGTATATCAAACTGAATGTTCTTAATTATTCATTCTAAATATTCGTAACATATTTCAAGTTGTACTTCAAATCTTTTCTAAGGAATTTTATTTGTTTACATTTTTACATTGATTTGAAGGTATTGTGGACCAGTGAATAGCAAACATTATATCACGTGTACATAACGTCTGTGAACTGAAAATATATTTTGTAAATTTTTCGTATTTTGAAGTGGCATTTGCGTGTAATTATGAATTCATTGAGCAACTAAACTCATGATTATCCGCAGTTTATTTTATGTATTAGTTTCATGTATGCATGTAGTCTTATACACTTTCGTCCTTACACATAATTAAACATTTAAATGTTGTTTCTTTATTTGAAATTCGTGTACATTCGCTGCAACATCCGGAATGTCGCGTGGTAGATAATAATTTCACTGGTGGTAACGATCACCAAAAGACATCTATAAAATACTGCATTAACACTGAAAGAACTGAAATCTACCATGATTGATAAATCTACAACGAAAATAAAGAGAACAAGAATATGCACACATTGTAGGTGAACGTAGCTTAGAGTAATTCTTTTCCTGGTACTGGAAGTTCCGTTGTTTAGTAGTGGAGCCCACTAAAAATCAAGAGAATACCAGGAGAATTGATATAATTACAGTATAACAACAAAAATCTTTGTAGACAAAATAAATAACAACACGCACATTGCTCAAGAAGGACAGATACAATACCACTCTCGTATAACACTGCAATGAATTAAATATTTCAACAACAGTCGTAATGAATGCTGCCATAACAGAATAGTATATAAGTGTGTAAAGATACACAGTACAACAGTTATTTACCCCCACGAATATAAAAAATGTTGATGTTTCGTAACACATTGAATAGAAAATATTTCATGTCGGGCCGCCTCTTCAATAGAGACTTGCTGTCTCGTGATGTCAGCTGCCTAGACTAGAATACAGTCGGAATGCGCAGTACGGGAATATGCGGAAGAAAACTTTTTTTATATTTGCATCGTCTGTCAAAATCGATACTGTATCATTATTTATATTTTTTCGAATTTCTCGAAATGTAACTTAGCATAGATTTCTACCGCCGGGCCAAATGATGCAGAGATTGCTTTCAATTTCTACCCGCAATGGAAATTAGAAAAAAAGCTGCTTTTGTGTTCTACACGATTTCCTAGAAATCTAACGAAACCAGGCACCTCTCACATGGATCGGACCCTGCATAGTTTCCTTTCAAATTCTGCGTTTTTCGGAAATTAGTAATACGGATGTGTTTAGTTTTTTCCTGGGTTTCTTTGTATCATACTATACCATACAAACCGCCCTTGTTTTCGGAGGCTGCACAGTGTTTCAATTTCTGCGCGCATTGAAAATTAGCGATTTAGATAGTTTTGTTTCTCTCGAGATCCTAGGTTTCTAACGAAATCATACATACCTCTCACTTGACCGGATTCTACACATTTTCTTTCAATATCTGCGCGCGTTGGAAATTTATAATACTAATAAATGGTAACGTGTTGCCATAGTAATACAGATATGTGTACTAGTTATCAAAACCTCTGATATACATTGAAAATGCACTGCATTTAGGAAGAGCAAAATGATTTTCGGTTAATTTCTGGGTCTGTACCTCGCACTATAGTGTTTATCTGAATGCTTTGGGACACAGTTCTATTTACTCTTACGCAATGCGATTTAGTGTTGGTGACAAACGGAGTTGGCGTGAAAACAAAGTTAGTTCTGCGCATTACGCTCCGATAAAACAGTGTGATGCACGTGACAATCGAGTGCTTGCATACAACGAAACAACAACTTAATTTTACTCCACTTCCGGCGCTAAAGCGATGTATATTTTCATTAAGAAATTGTGAATGCAGCCCACGTTTGTCTTAATTTCTTTCCTTCTCGCTGTGACACTTGGTATTCCGCCCAACGTTTCCTACAATTTGTACAAAACTAGGCGTCTTAAGCGACTCGCTACTTGATTTAAGCCTGTGTACAGTTGTCAGCAGAAAGCTATTTGTTTGTTCATTAGACTTCATGAAATATAACGGGGTTGTATTCAGTTTATGAATTTGCCTATACACATTGTATCACTGTTAAAAGAACTGGACGTTTTGTAAAACAATGAAGATTTCCTATACTTCTTAAAAAAATTGTAGCTCATCAACTGTATTAGGAATGGTCTCTATAATTCATAAAACCATACTACATAATATAATATTAATTAGTTCATAAAATAACTTACTTTAAATTGAGAAAATTATGAATATTCTTGTCTTTCATTTAAATTAAGCTCACTGTCACCCATTAGAAAATATTATTCATTTTCAGAAATTGTGGTAATATTATATTCTACATTCACTTGTTTCACTTTAATTATTCTTGCATTAGACACAAATAGCGTCTTGGGAGAGTTTTAGCTGGTCGTTACATCCTGGATCTCAAAGCTTGTTTTATATTCTACTCGATCGATAGAAGTGGGACTCTATGAAGATGGCAGCGTGGTTGGGGAAGGAAGGATGGCGCACGTGTATGTAACGTGGTCCTCTTTTTAGCCCTCGTACTGCTCGAGCGTCAATCTGAAATTGGTGTACTAAGCTTTGGTGGGAGACATTCCGTTCTGAACCTGTGATTTTCTTTCTGATGTTAAATTGTACTGATGAGAGAAATTATTCCTGGACATTTCTCCAAATCCATTGTCCCTAGTGGCTATATTTGGAAATTAACATTTCCGAAAAATATTTCCTCTTGAATAGTTCCTTGCATGTTAATAAGTGTCGAGCAAATATTCGACATTGCTGAGTGATAGTTGGTAATTGATCTGAATGTGTGCTGAAAAACTGTAAAAAGTTTCTCCGTCAAGGAAAATTGAATCAACATCAAGAAAGAGACCTAAAGTGAAGCTACTCCAAAGAAGAGACCTCGCTATTTGCTCCTACGTCTTGGTTAATGTAATATTAACCTTTTTTATTACCTTGATGTGAAAAGTTTTGTTGAGCTGTGTGTCCGTATATAATGTATTATCTTGTTTCAGGGTTTGTGAATAGTGTTTTTGATAAAATATTTAATATATTTTAATAGTATACGAGATTATATTATTTGTTGTTCTTGGGAAATATGCGTGCTTCTTTTGCAAAATTATTTTGTGTGGTTTAGCTCAGCAGCATTTTTGCTTCTGCAGGCCCGTAGCAGAAAACAAATTACAAAGAGTACTCTAAGGTGCTTTAAGATTTTTTTGAAAGCTACAATTTAAACAAAACTTATACTTGTCCGAACTTTTCAGATAGTTTTTGCCGTGTTTTAGTGATTAAAAAGTACATTTATTAAAAATGAAAGAATGCGTGATGCACTAGCAAATTCTTGACCACTTGAGTTTCCACAAAATTTAAGACTAACACTATACAATACCTCTCAGGGTGAAAGTTTTTACTCTGTGAACTTGATGTCTAAGAAGGAAACCAAAACATAATGATTTGTTTTGCAATAAAAGAATATATTCTTATGGTAATCAGAAATTGCGTCTTGTGTTAATGGTGATTTTACCCCTAGTACTTTTAAGAAGATATTTTCAACAATTCTAGTACCTTTAAAAAAACTTGACGTCAATCCAGGAGATGGCGACATTCAATTTAAGTATACTGTTTGTATTAGTTAATAAGAATCACTCGATAAGAAGTAATTGTTCACATGAACAAGGAGGCAAGGGATATTTCAGAGCTTGTGCAGCCCTATGACGAACGGTTTACTGGATTTTGGCAATGCCGTATGGATGGAAACAACGTGTTAATTCACACTGTCAATGCCGATATGACTGTATGTTGCTCCGATTCCGAAATGTGTATTAGCGATGCATGATGACCATTAGGCAACGAGACGCAGAACCGTCGTTTTGCATAAATTGCAGACGGCGGCATTTTTAGAAAGCGAATCACTCATCATACTCTCAAATCATTGTCCTGTCCAATTTCCTCCTCCTATCGTTTGCTGATTCCAATTATGGTTTATATATCGGCATTTCTGGGATTGTGTTCATTTATATGAAATAATTGATATTATTGCAAGTGTAAGAAAGTAAACTCGATCTGTAGAAGTTTTAATAATGGAGTATTTTCACATTTTTAAGGATTACATATTTTATATGTAGTAGGAATACAGAGGGTGTTCCAATGAATGTTGCAATATTGTAGGGCAAGTGGAGGAGTCGAAAACGACTTCTGTTCGCCAATAAACATGTAGTGTGACTTTCATATTGTTGTTACACATATGTCATATATGCTTGATTGTTAAGCAACTCTTTATGTACAGTTGTTCGGCAGGTCACGTTTGACGCTGTCAAGATTTCATGTACCTGCTGCTCATCTGTTGATATGGCATTGCAAAGCAATGAGGGGCAAATGTCTCATGTGGCATATATGTGTAACTCCGTTATATGAAATTACCCGTTCATGATCATTGGAAACAATTGATCAATTTCGACTTTTGCTTCCTAGAAGTTTCTAACAATTATTCTGAGACATTCTGTATGTTATTTGTATATGAGTATTTTTATAATTGTAGGTGTGTTTTAATTATTTATGAGTTGCTATAATTATGATGACAAGCGTTTATTATTATTATTATTATTATTATTATTATTATTATTATATTATTATATTATTATTTACCTAATTGAGAATTCAAAATACATAATTTGCCGAGTAACAATGTACTTCTTACATTTTCGTTTCCTTTTTTTAAGTATATTCAAATTGGCGTATTGATTTTCTAGTGCTTTTATCGTTTTAATTGAGCTAGACTTTTAAGATCTTTCATGTATTGCACAACCCATTTCGTGAAAGCGTAGACGTTTCTCACGAAGATAGTTTTATTGTTGACAGTCCACGGAATATTCATTCAAGGGGAATAATAGCCCCCATTTATTTGTTTCCGGTAGCGTTCGCTGCGCTCCCTTTTACTGCAGAAGCCTCGAGAGAACACTGGATTTATAGGCCAACATTTCCACTCTGGTGTTGATGTCTGTGTTGAGAAATTCAGCCTTTGGGGTTACGCAATATACGAGAACGCATATTTTATAGCCTGTCGGATTTATTCGACCAGGCTTCCGATATTAGCCGCGAAGCTGCCTGAGTAGCTAAAATGTTGGCGTCGTCTCCAGCGCCGTATTACGTGCCGTAAAAGGCACGCGCCTCCTTCTAAAGCAACATCTATCATCGTTGGTGTTTATGTACCCGGATACGCAGGCTGAGGTTCGGTGTTTTCATTTGCGCGGGGCGTGTACGTTTATGCCAGAGAGGTCCTCTGGGGAACGTTGCTTGCAAAATTGTTTATGGGAATTGAATAATGTAAATGGGATTTTTTTGTCACTCGTGGTGAATGTAAAGCAACGCTGGCCGTGAGCTTCCATTATATGTTGTATATCTCTCATTTGTGCTTAGTGCAATGTTCACCTTGTCCCCTAAATTTGCGAGGTAAAAGTGAGAGAAAACACCTAGATTGCACGAAACCTCAACTACATGGAAAGTACCGCTATATGTAGAAACAGATATCCCTTTGCATTGTAATGACACAGCATTAAGAATTTCAATTACAACTTAATCTCTGATAAAGTACAACTTACAAGGTGTCATTCATTTGAATTTGCCATGAAAGTAACACAAAGCAAGGTTGGTTAGAATCAAAGGTTTGCCAAAGCTATTCCTGTTGCAGATGAGTTAATGATCAGCATGATGTTGGCTCGATAAACCGATGCGATACGATAGAAAATTATTGGATATCTTTGTCCTGAGTACATTAACGTAATTTAGCATTTAATTAGCATAACGCTTTATCTATAATTCCAGCTTTATCGTCATTGAGCATTCAGTGTATGCCGGAAGTATCTCCATAAATAAGTTATATATTATTGCGTACGTATCTCCATGAGCAATATTCTGATTTTTAAGGAGGTACGAACAGGAGATTTCATTACACCCTGTCATCACATTGTTAGATAGAATTAATGTGTTTTTATTTACATAAATCATTGTTATTTGTTTGTTTTTCAGTGTGAAATTAATGTATTTGCTAATGTAAAGATAATACAAATTTATTAAAATTGAATTTATTGTAGAATTCCTTTCATGAAATGAAAGTATTTGTTTTACGAAAATAATTTATTTTATAACACTTTTTTAGTTACTCGATAATGAAGTTGAATTTCATAATTTTGAAATATATTTTTTAAGTAACGGGTCTACATTAAGAAAACTTTTTTCCAAGTCATGGTTTAAGAAATAGTATTTGTTGATAAAATGTAAGGTTTTCTAATTGCATCTAATCTCTTTTTTTGGATAATCAGGAACAATTGGGTTTCAAATAGTAGTTTATTTACTACTGATACCACAGATACCAACTCGAGTTTCATCATATTTCACAGAAAACTTCTCAGAGTTACTATCTTCAGTCATAGAATACATATACGATATTCTACAAAGAATTAAATTTGAAATATTCAGTTTTATTATATTTGAAATTCCATCTCTGCAAAAACGGAACAGATATTCGTGCAAATAATACTGAAGAAACCAACAGTAGATTAAAAATCGTCACTTTTAGTATATTTTTTGTTAATAGTTAATTAAAGCTTAAAATATTTTTTACTCTTTTCGACATCTTAATACTGTACTATTCTGTTATGTTCTCAAAATTGGAAGGAATATACTGCAACTGTTTACCCTGAAGCACTCGTAGCATTCGCGAGCAGTATGAATCCCTCACAACATGGACTTTTATGTATCTTTCACAATTTCAATTGCATCTTTGCAAAATTCTGGTAGATTACGAACTACTGTAATTAGTATAAAAGTTTATATATTAATTAATTTAGAAAGAAAGGAAAAGAAAAACAGAAGTAAAGTAGAGTGTTAATATCACTTTTATTATAAATTATTGGCTCTGAATTCCATGTATTATGTTATGCATATTTTGTTGTTGTTTTCCTGGAGGAGTTTCTCAATATCAAACACCTCTTTTTTCGAATCACACAATTCCAAAATGTAAACAGTCCTCACATGCACAGATATCACCTCGCGCACAAGTTCAATGAGAAGAAAAGAACATATATCTTATTGTAGTGTTTACGAGGAGCTGTGATAACATGATGCATGTACTAAAAGCAAGAAAATTACTTCGTAAGGTTCCATACAATACGATTCAGAGTTCTGGAATTATATTGCTGGATAAACGCTAGTAATGAAACAGTTAAGTGTGCATATTGGTCATAAAAAGTATCAGCTCGCTGGGTAATTTTGACAATATCTCAACTGCATTAGAGCAATGTATTGCATTCATGTGCACTGGTATAAATGAGTCAACTAGAACCAGCTGTGTTTTGTGCAGAGCATTGATTCTCGTAAACAAAAATTTGAATTCACTGTGAACTAATCGTATTACACAAAACGTACTGACCTGGTGTGAACAGATTTGAAATCCTTTAGTCAAAATCTGTAGTCATTATCTCTATCCCTGTATGCTCGCCGGTGGTATGTTTATGGAGTAAAAGCATATGAAATACACTTCAGAGCAATGGTTATCACAGTTTTGGCAATCCTACCCGCTAGTTGCATTCTAAAATGCTAAAGGTACTGTAAAATCAAAAGACGTTTCGCACATTCTTTGTTGTTTAAAACCCAATGTAGGCCCTCTGAGCCTAGTTATAATTTCATTTAGTCGTAACTCTTTATTTGTTCGCTTGATGTTAATGAAATATGTCTGTGGGTACGTGCGTGAAAATATGGAACAAGCACCGTCACAGCTGGTATCATTGTGTACTTGCCATTGACCGCAGAGGTGAAACCGCAGAGAATCTAGAATTTCGAGAATTTTATTCGCGCCTGTTCGGTCTGTCCGTGTTCTCAGCAGCATTGAGTGTGTGCTCTCACGGGCTATCAAATAATATGGGTACGCGCACTTCCGGGGTCGGTGTAATTACCGCGTCTGTTCATTAAAAAGTGAAGCATTGGCGAGAACCCGAGAGGATATTTGAAACGTCTTGAAACGTCTTTTTTTCCTCACTCGCATTTAAAGTCATGTCAGTAGCGCAATGGCATCGTCATATTTTGAACTTCTTTTCTAGAAGTGTTCTACTTAGAACATTTGAGATGATTCCTTTCTTTAAGGAAAGATAGAAGAAAATTTGGAATTGTAAAAATTGGAAATTGATATCGAATATGATTAGCAGTGTGAAAAATCAGACCTCTTGTTTTTTTAAAATTTTGACAGAATCTTTAGAAAACATTTTGGACAAAAACATCTGTGATTATTAATGTAAATAGTGTGTGCTCTTGTATGAAGCATATTTACTTTTGATGGGTTGATGTTTTATCCGCATCACCGTATTTGAATTTAAATCGCGTGTGCACGTGAATAGTTTTGATGAAATTTTCTTAGCCTTAGTTTGTTCTTATGTATGTCGCATTGCATCGATGCTAGGAATACTTAAAATTACCTCTGTGCTCAAGTGTAAATGCTGGATCTAAATCAACAGATGGGGATATTGTAAAACTCATACCGTATAAGATTAGCAATCTTAAATATTTGACCTCTTATCTTTTTAAAATGTAGTACTAAGCGACTTCATTTTTAATTCTTTCAACTTGATTCAATTTTAACCTATTTGAATATGTTAGCTGAAGTTCATTGTCGAACCACAGCATTGTTCATTTGAGATTGTGTAATTTGGTTTTAGAACATGCTTTTAAACTGGTTCTCAAATTTTCTATGCATTGAGTCGTCACGGGAGGGGAAGTCCGAAATTTATTTTCTCGGAAATAAACTAGGTTAAATTGAATCATGGGCCCATATATTTCCATCCTGTCTCCGTTAAAGAACGAAACGTGTGCTTGAACCTGATAGATTCCCCCAACTTAACCGTGTCCAATTAATACTCTTAAAGTGAAGCTAATAACGTTGCTGCAGCCATTACGCTATATAGTGGGTGGAGTCGCGCGCCACTTGCCCATGATTTAGGAGAGGAGGTCGCGGCGCGCCCGCTTTTCTCGGCTCCTCTGCGACATATCTCTCTGACGGCAGTCGCTGCGAGAGTGCTTAACTCTTGACCGCTAGAGTGCATTTGAAGGTCCCTCGATTTTCCTCTCGGCGAGCAGCACCTCATCCCTCGTCCCCTCCGCCCCACCCCACCCGGTGTCTCCTTCCCCGACCTTCCGCCCCGCATTGAACTCTTGCTGGCGCGCGCGATGTACGCAACGAATGACGGCGGGGGTGGCGCCAGCGCCAGCGGCAGTGAGAAGGCGCCCTATCGGGCCAGAGGAGACGGGCGCGGAGGCCCGACAGGCGAGGACGGAAGCGAGAGGACCGAAGATGAGGACGCCAGCGGTACGCGCGGGAGAAGAGGTGCCTGGCGCAGAGCAGGTGGGCGGCTCAACAGCGCAAGAGCTGCTGACAAAGGCTCCGACGGGCGACGGCGCCGGGGGGGTGGGGGTGGGGGGGGCCGGCGTGGAGGCGGGGCAAGGGGCTCGGGCGCCGCCAGCGGGGGCGGAGCGGGGCGGGGCGAGGCTGTACGCGGGCCAGACCGGGTAAAGTCACCGCGGAGCCGCCGCTCCCGCCACCGCCCAGCCCGGGCCAGTCCTCCCGCCGCACGCCGAGCCCACAAATTAAAGGAAGCGATCGGGCGGGGCGCGCCGGCGGGCGCGGGGTGGCGGCGGGGGCGGGGCGGAGGCGGAGAAGCTCGCCGCGCATCTGGCGCCCCACTTGCATTCTCGACGCGCTCCCACAGCGACGGAGACGTGCCCGCGACACCAGCCACGCCACAAAGCATCGCTGCCGTCACCGCCGTCACCACCCCACCGTCGCCACCAACGTCCTCAGTGCTGTCGTCAGCTCCACCGCCCCCCCTTCACGTTTGACACCTTTACGATATATCGCTTCGCCGGAGACTGTACTTCTTGGGTCGCTAACCTTTCCAGCTCTTGTTGCTACCGACAACGCCCGTGGTTGTACCTTCAATATCTCAGTCTTTACCATTAGTGTCGCTGCCTCCTCCTCCTTGTGGATTTTCTCCAATCCTTTAGGTTCTATTGCTACAACAACTACATTCCAGTGGTCGGAGACACCGCATGATTGCAACTTCACCGCCATATCCTTACTGTCGCCTCAGCATCGCCATAGCAATAGAATCTCCTTGTTACTATAGCCGTCGCCGTTTGGTCACCGCCGCTGCCAACCACATAGCCGCCTTCCAATTGTCGCTACTTCATCAGAGAAATACTACTCGCACATTATTTCACATCGTCTCTGTACCACCACTAGTACTACCACCACCACCACCTACTGATCGGTGCATTATAATCGCCATAGAATTTACACTACGTCGCTGTTACCTCAATGCTATAACAACACCACAAGTCTGTAGATACCTTTCAACCACCGGCGAAGTGTCCATCGCTGCCACTAATTTATTCTCTTCATCTCAGCATCATCACCGCACATCCCGACCATCGCAAACTCCCCACTGCTTTCTAGCGTGTCAGATTCCCAACAGTGGCAGGATTGGCGATACTAACCACATGGTTAGGTCGAATTCAGCCGCTATCTGGAGAGAATTCTTCAGCCGGCGTTCTAATCGGTAGTTTGTAGTGGTTTCTCCAATCGCCAGGTGAATGCCGGAACAGTACACAAATAAACGGGCCAAGGACAACTCGAGATTTTTCGGTCCTCTTCCTTGTCCTATCCTCACCGCCCACACATACCCACACACACACACTTACATACACTATACCACCACACATGGCGGGAGACCAATCGGGGGCTTACAGTGTGTCCAGACTGAGGGCGGTGCCCGGCTGTTGGAAGGTACGTGGTCGAGGAAAACTCAGTAAGCCGACGTGTAGGTCGGGGCCGGATGCGGCATCCAGCGAGGGAAGATCATGTCATCTCAAGCGAGAGAAACATGAAATACACTTACGGGAATAATAACGTTAGCGGCTGACGCGACCGGAATCACTTATCAGCCAATCTTCCAATGTGATGTGGCGCTCAACTCAACTTCCATCGTCCCCCTCCAGCTCCCCACTCACTCCTCACGCGGCCTCCACTCCGTTTTCGGGCCCGCTGCCGACCCGTCCTCCCGCGCCGCTCGTGTTTCGCGAAGGTTGCGCTGGCGTGGCGGGTGGGCGCGGGCATTCTCAGCCCTGAAGAGGGGCGAGGCCGACATTTGTCACCCTCGCGCGCCTGGAGAAGGCGTCCGCTCTTGCACGCCGTTCTGGCGCCGTGGGCCGGGGCCCTCAGGCAGAGGCGGCCGCCCACGGGCCCCGCCCCCGAGCCCCGCCCCCGGGGCACCACCTCAGGGCAGCGCCCCGGGGCTGTTGCCCTCTGAAGCCTCCTTGCCTTCCGAGCTCTCTCCGCTGACCTCCTCCCCGCTCCCCGTGCGACGGACCCTGCCGCGAACCAGGTAAGAACCTGAGGCTGACTAAATTGTGGTGCAAACCGGCGGATAAATAAATTCCAATATGCTGCTTCAGAATTTGATCAACGCTCTGTGCGTATGGTTTGATAAATCTAGTGTCTTTCAGTGACTCATAAGAATACATACATTTATAAGAAGCAATTATGAAAAGGTAAATGAAAATAGATATAATTTTCACAATGAAATATGTATGAACGACATTATTTTTCACTGTAGAACATTATTTCCTTACTTTCCATTTACTGTAATATATAATGCAAAGAAATTTCAGCTGAAGCCATCAAATTTTATCTTTTAATAAATCTTCTTTAAAATAAATAATATTTTAATAATAAATAATCTAATAATAAATAATATTTCCCCCCTACGTTACATACAGTTTTTACTGTTTTTTTTGACTGAATGAATCGAAATCGAAATTAGATCAGTTACACTTGTTTTTCTTAAAGTAGCGGATCCTCTCGCCGCCAAAACTCCGCCTCTTCCGCTTGCCTCGTCTTACCTTGCAAACTAGAACTTGTCGGCGACTTTCTAATTTATGGCAGAAAAAAATATATTCTATGCTGCAGTAATGTATGATTAACGAACGAACAAGGATGTGAATATTAAACTTTAATGAATACATACGAGCACGTGTGCTTCAAAGATTCTATTAAGTTTACAAAACTAACTTGTTTCAATCAAATTTGTGCCGACGACGAACAATGTTTATAAAGAATGCAATACTGAAAAATCTAATCTTTCGAGAAATGGCAGCTAAAATTATTTTGTAAACTAAACGTCCATATGCTTGCCAGCATCTGAGAGAACGAGAATTTGGTTCTACGACAAAGACCGGGAGACTCTAGATTCGCGTCCAGGCAGTGGTGTTCTTTGACACCAGTTAAATAGCTTTGTCAGATAAGAAAACCTCTGCACTGATGAGAATTCTAGAAGCTGACTGTTATGACCGTAAACGATGGACACGAGATGGCTTGGCAACATCAGTTGCCACTGAATTGTATCTGACCTGGCGAGAAAGAAATATTAAAGGAAAATATTTACATTATTAAAAAAATATGGTTTCATTATTAAACCCATGTGTTTGTGTGTGTGAAGGGCAGGAATTGAGAAATATTGTGTGGTTCTCAGACCATCATAAGTATCCCGCTTCGTGGACTTTTCGTGTTTTGTTCCTTAATTTGTTTTTGTGTGTGGAAATTTTGTATCTAACATTTAGTATAGTAACACTACCTTCATTTATTTCGCAGCTCTCTTATGTCCAGTAAAATATTCTCTTCCATAATTATTATACAACCAGAAACTACACCAAGTACATAATACAGGATTATTCAAAATGATCGTCGGGTCGGGTCAGGATTTTTTAGAGGCAATGTAAGTAAATACTATTATTATAGTTGCTGCGGTTGATAGACAAATTCTGGAAGTTTCGTTATGAAACGACTTTTTTTACTGAATGGTTTGGAGGAAGCGTTTTGCGCTCTTGAGTATCATGAACATTAATCCTTTACCATAGTGCAGCGCTATTTTCCAATGAAATACGGAAAGGACCCTCCTTTCGACATCTCTATTCGCAGACGGTACTCTTAATTTGTGGATACGGGCTGCATGTGTACAGGGTGAAGCAGTGGACGTACCGCTGTGCCAGGACGGAAGTGAATCGGATTAGGGAATCTTGTCTCCGTAGTCCTAAACATTCGACTACAAGGGGCAGCTGGGAACTCATTACAGAATGGTTGTTACATCAGTTGAAAGACGACAAGGACGATTTCCTACAGTCGCATCCGATAGATACGAATTTATTTGAGGATATTTATACAAGGATGACGCTCCACCTCTTTTCCACAGGCACGTAAGATGCTTTTTAATCGAGCAACTTCCTTAGCGATGAATCGGACAAGGGGTGGGCCGTGATCAGATGATCTTACCCTGGCCATCACTTTCACCAGAGCTCACGCCGTGTGATTTTTTTCTTGTGGGTATATATTAAATGATCGAGTATTTATCTCTAATCTGCTGACGGATATTCTGAAAATGAAGCAGCACATCAGAGCCAGCTTCTTAAGCATCAGTGCTGAGATGGAGCGAGTTTGGGAAGATATGGACTATCGTATGGATGTGTGTCAAGTGAATAAGGTTGCCCATATTGAGTATTTGTAATATATGTAAAAAAACTATGAGTTCCAGTTCACAATAAAATAAGTTTCATATTTCTAAGTCAATTACCCCGTGCATTATGATTTTTTGAAACCGCGACAAACATTTTGAATAACCCTGTATTATTCTAATATTATATACCTGTAACAACTATTATAGCTCTACTGGGTTTGTGACCAATATCTGAACTTTCTTTCATTTTTCCCGACTCATACACTACATCACACGTTTTAACGTTAAATAAATATAATTCAATAGTTTCCTTCTGTTTTTACAATACGTATTCTGCACAGTCGCATCAGATGGATACGAATTTATTTAAAATCCCAGAAAAATATCTGTATAGACTCTTCATACTCGGAAGAGGCTTTATATAGGGCCGTAGAAGAGCATTTGATGGAAGATATTATTATGCAATTGGTGATACTACTTTTATTGCAAATTCACTTTGGTTCAATTTTAAGAGAGATAGTGAAGTTTTCACGACGCTACGTGAGCGTTGGTCGAGAACACATTCGCGTTGGTTGAGAAACACGTTCGTGTGTTACATAATTCAAGAAATCAGGCACAGAGTAGCCCTGCATTTTTAGTAGTAATTGTCAGACTTAGTTCCACAATGTCGAAGAACTGTCAAGAATCTCAAAATATTTATCGTATTCGGAAGTTTGTCACTACCGTAAATGAAATATTTGTAAATTTATTCTTAGAAATATGTCAGGTCCCGAGTACACATCAAGATGTAAAGTCTATGATGATTTAAAATAGAACCAAAACCAAAGCTCTTCTATACTTCAATTAATTTTCTACAAACGTTTCTTAATACGACTTTTAAATAAATCAAATTTGCAATAAAAAATAATTTTTGACGTTGTGTAGCTATTTGTGTAGTTATTTTAAAAGTAGGCAAATCCATTAACATAAGTTTTTTAGCTGCTTAGACAACTCAGGAAAATGGTTGTACACATTAATCGTGATTTCCTGAATGTCCATTTCACGTGAGAGGAAACTGTTCTGCGTGATCGCCATCCAAATCTTGTCATTAGTATCAAATCCCGGTGTTTCGTATGGAATTTGTGGGGTACAGACTGGTATGGCGTGATATTTTCAGAGGATAGTTCATACCTTTTATACATGAATCCAAAGGTTGTTTCACTATCTTAATTATCAAAGAGAAATACCACTCATTACTTCCTTTTTATAACAAATAAAGTTATATTTTCTGTTTTTTTTTTTATTTTATGTTTATTTTTATGACGGTCGTATAGTAAAAAAACTAGCTTTCAATAATACTTTGATTTTTGACGTACTGCTTTCAGTGTTTCATCGTTTTATATGCCTCACTCCGTTCTCTCGTTCAAACCTTTTTTTTCACTTTGATTTTAACTATACTTGTCATTCTATTTAGTTTACACCTTGTATCTAATTGAATAATATTTATTTTTATTTATTATATTATTATTTGTTTACTTCACTTTATCGTACATAAAGTTTTTTTTATAGATTATTAAATTAAATAAAATAATATTTTTATTAGACGTTTCTTCATTTCATGTTAACAGTTACAATCACAAGTATTCAGGAAATCTTTCTGAGTGATATTAATCTTTTGAGTATTACGCTTCATCGCCCCATTCGCCATTACTCTTTTACATTGAGAAATTACAACGAGTTCAATGGTCCTTCGGCTTTAAAAAAGTCGTTTACGCTGCCACTTACTCTCTTCTATACTCTGGAAAATGTTTTAGCAGTCATTATAGAAGCTTCCTCGCAGAAAGAAGGACAATCTCCGTTCTTTCAACTTTGATGTAAACTTTATTAACCGTTATTAATGCGCATATGCCATAAAACATAAGGTTATGCTGTTACGTTTGCTGCCCTTTCACTTTAGCACGCCGTAGGGAATACATTTAAGACTCGTAATCCTCCATCAGCTTACTTTCAGCCGAAAGCATAGATTGGTGTGTTTGCCATAAGACCGGCCGCATCCCGATAATCCATCGTATTAAACTCAATCCGCACGTCGGCTCCCCGCAAACACGCAGTGTTTGCAGATAGTCTACCTGTCTCGCCGAAGGCCGCGTGCGCAGTGCCTCCCGTGTGCGGCTTCGTTGGGCGCGCTCGGGACCTGTTCGAAGAACGCCTCCGCCACGCTTCTCTTCGCGGATTCCTGGCGTCTGCTGACTTCCAAGAACTTGCGCGCTGGTGCCGTCCAATAAAATACGAGGCTTCTTCAATATCTTTATTTCCAAGGTGCTTTTTAAATTCTATTTATGAAGTCTGCTCAGAAGTCATGTCAAATAAAATATTAAAAACTTCGGGAGTTTCCATTTACAAAAAGAATATAATCATGAGACAATATTGGATGATATTAAAACATCTTTTTGTTATCCTTTATCATTTATCTTCTTGATGAAGTAGAAAAGAAATCAATCCACGGACGTAGAGACAGCAAATTAAATGAATTCCAATAAAGACATATTACACCGTTGTAGTTTATTTTTTTAAGCTCTTCTGGAATAAAATATAAATATTTTTGACCATGCGTTCACATGAAATGCTCTGAAATGAACAAGGATCACACATACTCGTTTGATTAAAGTCAAAGGTTTGAAGACAGTTGAATATCAGTTTCTATGCTAATTTTGCAGAATAGCAGTTTGACCAAATAAAGAAAGGTTTATCCGTCCTATTGTTGCTCTGGGATGGATACAATTGATTTTGTTATACAAGAGTCAGATATCACACAAGTAAACTAAATTTGATTTATTTTCAAGATTGCAAAACAGGTGTGTGTGATTGTACACACCGTTCACTTTTTTTTCTTTTCTGATATTTTTATTACTTTCTTCTACCTGAAAAACTGCAATTTTCTTTCAGGAATAGCTGTATCTATGAACACAATGACACCAATGAGACAATGAGACGACGGCCCTTGCAAAAGGATAACTTTTGGCATTCATGAACTAATCATTATTGGTGGTTTTCATGAACTGATTATAATTTTCATCGTTGTAAACAAATATATATTGCAGGATTGTTGACATTTTCTAGTAAATATCATTGGATTTATCTCATCTTCGTTGTTGGAATGGATCCAATGTACTTTAATTTATCATGGGTTACTATAAGCTTCCAGTCCCTCGCCGGTCTGCTACCCTTTCATGCCATCACAACTCAACACCAGAAATTTATCGATCCCGGGCGAATCCGATTCATTTCTTTGGATATTTTCCTTTCTTTGAATCATAGAGTGGTTTAGTGCAAATGACAGCCTTTAATTTTTGTTATAATGCCGGTATCGATTAATTGGTTTGATCAGCATCCTTGCCTTTGACATACTTTGCATTTTTATGATGAACTTCTTTTGAGTAACAATGATGGTGGCAGGTTGAGTAAATAAATAATTAAAAACAAACCAATGACATTCGCATTCATTCAAGCTATATTAAAAATTTTCGTTTCTTTTGGATCTTTCACTTTCTCCGTACTTACAAATTACCGTTCATTTCCGCCAATGACTAGCAAGTGAAACCGCGGTACAGCTTGGATTTCTACATTTCCTTCTTTCGTGTGACTATTATGGGAACTATTGTGTATGCATTTCCTCACCTACATCTATGTCTTCCGCCTTCTTATTGTTCTCTTGCCTGAATTCACTTGGATTCAGTATTTCCTTCTCTTTCCCCGTTATTACCTTGTACTGCAGTAAACATGACAGTATGCCCTCATATTTTCCTAGCCAGTGCATACACAGCCTGTAATTTCGTCCGTCGGTACTCATACACGCTTCAAAATGTTTGAAGTACGCGCGTATTCAAGTACTTCTTGTTGATACTTTATATTTCTTAGTTCTTTTGCACAATCTCACTAACTAGTCGTAGATGTATTAAATGTGGCGGAACGATAACGGATCGTTGTCATCGCATTTTCGTGAGGTCGGTTATATTTACTAAATTAACACATCTGAAGGAAGTACCAAATTTAAACTTCGCAAAACAGAAACGGACAAAATTAACATCATGATCATTACTATTATAATTAGACATTTATTTTCATTTATTGATATTTATTAAATTCAGTCGTTATTGTACCAAAATATTTAGTTGTAAATCATCACGTTCACAAACATCAGCATCCAATAATCTACATATTTTTGTAGTTTCGTTGTTGCACGTCGGCCTAGCCATTATATTAATCTTTCTGTTGATTATTATCATTGGATGAAATCATGGTAAACAAGGTCATGTTCAATTTTGTGAAAAAAGTAGTTCTTTTCCCAATTTTTTCATGAAGTATAAAACAAAATTGTCAAAAATCGATTCAACATTTTTTCATTAAACTTTTTCGATGGATAGTCAAAACACGCTTAAAATTGGTAAGTTTTGTTGAACTCCTTGAATTGAATGCGAAAAAATAAGTGCTGCTGTAGCCCCACAATTTTGTAGCTATGCCATTTAATAAAACGATGTTATCAAAATATTTGATTTGTAATTCGTTCCCAAACTTCGGATCAATCTTTCGAATTTTGTCTGACCCTTTGTCTAGGAATCTCTGAACTCCTTTAAAGTGTAAACGTGAGTAGGGCAAATATGACAAACGAATTTGCAAACCAGAGGAAGAGGTCGGTTCGTATGCTGGCATAGGTTATTTTGGTTTAGATTCGTAGATACAACAGTTCTATAATAGTTAATTCTGCACCAACGGCATTGTAAGGGTTCTAATGACCGAGCGGCGACAAAACGCTTGACGGCCTTCGGCCCGAGAATGTACATATTTAACAGAATACTTATTTAACGGAACTTATTTAACAGAATTTACTTATTTACTTATTAACTAGATGCTAACGTTACTCGGTTTGTTTTTTCATATTTCCCTTCCATAATTCCCTTTCATAAATTCCTCTCCCAATACCCTCCGTAAAGAAACATGTAGTATCATTCAACTATTTTAATATTTATCTTATAATCACGATCCTCTCGATCCAGGTAAGTTCTGCAGCGTGTATCGAACTCCGTTTCCAAGAAAATAAGAAGCTATAGCGCATCAGTAAAAAATAAAATATATTTTTGCGACCCCCCTCAGTGAGTAGGAATTGATGTACAGACAACAACAGAACCTCACTTACTGAGCACCCTGTCCGTACATTCCACTCAAACATGGAGTAAATAAATAAATTACTCGTACTCTGACCCCATTTGTTTCCATCACGCGATCTGGACCCTACCATTTCCTTCGGCTGGCCGCACTTCCTTCTTGCCACGCGCCCAATAGTCGAACGCTCCCGCCCAAGCCCATCACCCATCCGCCCTACCGTGCCCGTCGATCCCACTGCGCTCTTTCCCCTTCCCCTCTGCACCCCCCACTGGCGCGCGGCCGCACGCGTTCCGTGTGTTGCGGCCCGACCGCCGGCCGACCACGTGCACGTCCGTTACGCCCCGCTTTCCGACCAATTGGTCGACAGTAGGTTAGACGCGGGCTACAATGGGCCCGATAGACCGCGTGGCTGGCGGCGGCCGCCTCGAAAAAGCGCCGACCCCTCCCCCGGCGGGCCTCGCACCGGCCGCCGCCTCCAGGCACTGGCGTCCCGGCGCGCTGGCCGGACGATTTCCATCTTCCGGTCAACGGGACTACAATGGCCAGTAAAAGTTTTTTACGCGATAGTGATCAGCAATAGCGCGGAGGCGAACGTGCGAAAGGGTGGAATCAGAGGACGGAAAGGGCGCACCGTGTTACCCCCCCTTGTGTTATCTGGAAAGCCAGAAGTGCGGGTAATCTGCAATTTCCAGGAAAAGCCGCGGGTGTGAGGAGGCAGTGCAGTGGAGG
>BOPP01000034.1:6936091-6965030 GCA_017312745.1 Gryllus bimaculatus
GCTTGCCACTCCCCTCGCAGCCCCTTATGTTTTCCCACAGCCCCCCCGCCGTCTTTGTGTCGCCGTCTGGCGTGCTGAGGCCGTCGCCGCGGCCGGATGTTATGTCTGTGGGCCCTCCCTCTGACTGGCAGCGCCTTCACTCATCGCGGTTTGTGTCGGCGACGCCGCACTACTTCCGCGTCCGGCGCTGCCGTTTTGTCTTGACCTGCCATCTTTCCTCGAAAGTCGCCCCCCTTTCCGGTCAGTGTCGTGCCGCTGTCAATTTCTCTACGAAGTTTCCACTTCCAGTATTGTCCAGTCTCCTACTGGAGATATGGAGATATCGCCGTTCTTTTTTTTTAATGTTTACATGTGTTGCTTTGATGTCAACACTTCCAGTTCTCTCTCAAATTCATTTTTAAGACTTATTTTCCCCTTACACCTGTTGATCTCTTTGAAATATTGCGCAGTTTGTTGTAATTTCTTCTTTCAATTTTTGTCTGTGAGATTTTACTCACTTTCTATTTTCTTTTTCTACGTTAACCCGCTCTTATTAACTCTTTATCAATATTTATTAATTATACCCTGACCTTCACTATTGCTGTCTATCTCCTTTATTATTGCAAATACGTATATATTCTCACATCCAACCTCACCTTCACAACTCATTTACTGTCTTTCACTTCTTACCTTACATACACCTCATCATAATTCATAGCTTCGTCCTTCTCATCACATGTTCTTTCGTCTTCTCCCCCTCCTGTCTCATCTTAAGCTCGCTCCTTACTTGTCTGTCGTGACATCATTTTCCCTGTGGTGCCTCTCCTCTGAGCCGTTGTAGTCGCTGTCGGCCTCCCTAACGAATCTCTCCGGCTGCCGTCGCCTCTTCCGTCTCATCGCCTTTGTCCCCTCGCGTTCACTCGCTGCCGTCTCCCCGCCGCGCCCGCCGCGCCACGCCGCGCCCTCCCCTCGGCCGGGCGGCCTCCCCTGTTATCGACGCGTCGTGCTTCCATCGGCGCCCCGCGAATTCTTAACAAGAGGGAAAGCCTATGAAGAAGGCGCGGCGGTTCGCGTCGCGTCGCTCGCCAAGGACGATGAAACCTAATAAAAGGAGGAGTGCGTATCTTTTATGGAACGGGATTAATGAAGTGTGTGGAGTGCGCGGTGCGGTTTGGACGATTGGGGATCTCTAGTGTCGTGTTGGGCGCTGATAAGGTCGCTAAAGTGATTACGCTCGCCTGGAGAAGCGGTAAATATTCGAGTGACATCCCATTGAATGCGGGGATCGCGCGGGGGCGGGGTGGGGGAGCGTGAAGTCTGTGTGGGAGCGTACCCTCTCACCCTACGTATCCTTTGGCCTCCGCTAATGACGCCGGGGGAAGAGGCAAACGTGAGTGTACGTATTCACAGCTGAACACACTTCCACTGTGTTTTCACACCTGAACACACTTTCACAGTGTATTCACGTCTGAACAACCTTTACCATTCACGAACACTTGAAATCGTATCTTGCTTCATCAACTTTAAAAAGGTTTATCTGGAGGTCCAACGTTTTAGAAACTTCGCTACTCCATTAATTACGCGTCAGGTACACGCATTCCAGCGTGAATGTCGCCGATATTTGTTATTTAATCTACATTATAGTTGTATAGAAGTATCTGCGATCTCTATTGTACGTACTGCAGATGACGTGAATAAGCTTTGGAGCTTGGAGGTTTCCGCTCCCTCTTGCACTAAACTGCTTTAATAGCTTTTCCCATATTGTTTTGTTCATGATGCTCAGCTTACTGTCATTTTGTGAGTTTTTGTTACTGTTTTTTACTCTATGATGAAGTACAGTTTTTATCTTCTTTGACAGCCATTAATTAAGTTGACATTGTGTGTTGGTTCTTTCTACAATTCGAGACTAAGAAATTTGTCCCTTGTATTCATATAAAGATACGAGCGACAATCATGTTTTCGTCAGAAATTGCCGATTAAAATACAAATAATGTTAACTTTTCTTTAACCAAATTAGTACAATCATTTTTTGAAATACACGAAATTCTACAAAATTCAAATATTTAAATCCCAAAATTCTGCAATGACCGTAATTTCACGAAATTTGAAATTTTAGCTTGATTTTGAACTAAAAATTACTCCTAACATAAAGTGCAAGAACTCATGACGTGCTAGTGTAACGTCGGTTGACCTCTGGAACTTAGTTAGGTGTTAGGTCAGAAAAAATGTGAAGCTATTTCTCCTTTATAATGCGATTTTTTGGAATTCCTTAAATAAATATATGTTAATAAATACAAATGATGGACACATACAGTATTCTTCTGTTTTGTCTGTTAATAAATTTGTGCTGATTTTAATGTTACTCGTAGATATTGTGTACGTTAGAGCCTCGGGATTTTTCATTCCTTTTCAAATCTCAAAAAGTATATTTACATATGGAAAGTCGCGAAAATATTACAACATCGCAGCTTAAATAGTTTTGAATTGAGAAATTTTCAGTGGGTATTATGACATCCTATAATTTTGACGACGCAAATTTAGTGGTAAAATATGATCTCCTGTTCACCCTTTTCTACCAGTCATGTCCAACATCATATTGTACTCAGCGTTGCCGCGAGATTGTGATTGTGTCGGAACTATTACTCTTGTCCTATCTCCAGGATGGGAAGGAACGCTCGTATGCGAAGCACGCCTCTATACGTGTTCCGCGCTAGCATTCTCTTGGAGATACAGGAGACACCATTATCATCGCTGTCCTCTATACGGCGCGGAGACATAATTTTCTTCACTTATCGGTGTTACGATGTCTTGTGCAGAGAAGGGAATGTTAAGTTTACTTATCTATTCATTATAAAATACGATTGTTTATGCTGCTTATAGTAATTGATATTTATGTGATGTGTTGTGGTGAATGTTTTTAGATATCATGAATATCATAATTATTGACCAACTGTGGGTTTAATCTTCAAAATACAAAGTAATATTTAGATGAAACGCATGTCCTACAGGTTTTTAATTGTTATAAAACAATGATAGTAACAAATTTTATTATTAAAAATTAATAGATTTTTTGCAGTAATATCATTTATATTTCTTGCATTGTTCGGAAAACAAAGCCTGTTACTCTGCGAATAAACGCATGAATTTTATCAATGATGTAAGAATCAAATTTATAGAGTATACGTGCTTTCTTTTACCTCAAACGAGTGATCTGGAAATACAAGCTATGAATCTAGCATTTAATGCGGGGAAGACTTGATTCTATCCCTTCTTTGGTCTTCCTCCACTTTAGTTTGAGCTTACTATAGACAATACATCAGAAATAGCTCGTCGAAGATAATAGAGAGGAGAAGCTCAACAATAATTATTCGTTCACGTACTTTGAGAGTTAAACAAGGTAAGGATTAAAAGTTAGGGACAAGAGTTTGAAGGTAAGCTCCGTACATCAAATTACTTTTCAAGAGCTCGAGAATGTGTCGTAATGTTTACAGTAGCAACATAATTAATTCAGTCAAAAGCCTCTAAAGTACCGCCTCCTCAACATCTTTACTGAGTGGATCTTTTCACCATGGGATTGAAGGTGGGAGAATTTTCTATTCGCAGGGTGCAAGGCATTGTCTCTGCAAACCTTAAGACTTATAAGTTTTACGTCAAATATCTACTACTTCATCCCTCACAGAACTCATGTTTCCAACAAACAATATTTACTTTGTCGCCCTGTTCCCGACTTCACTTTTGTTAGTTATTCCAGAAACGTTGTTTGAGATAGTTATCAGAGAAACATGAGTTATCAGCAGAAATACAATAGTGTCAGTCATGTTCCATTTCATCGCAGACGCGCTTTAGACCAGAGCCATGGCTAGTGTGAATACAAGAACATGACGAAGGAAACAGAGAAGATGCCGAGACAATGCAAGGACGACGGTTGAGGCTGGGTCTGGGAAAGGTTTAGAGAAAGAGCAAGGGTTAGAGCGAGACCAATATCGAGGGTAACACTTGTAAGAAAACAGAAACCAGAGGCATCCATGATTCCCTATGAATTAGGCTGTTCTAATCTGAAATAAGGAATAAAATTGTTGCTTAAGTGATAATAAAGGTGATACGACGCTCATGAAAATGAAATGAGTAGGACAAATGGATAAGCGCAGAGAAATCCTGTCACAAACCCGCTTTATTCACCGCAAATACCACACAGAGTGAGTGGCGTGTAAACTTGGCGTCCAGCGGATGAAATTGAGCGCGCTAACCACTACGCCACGAGTGCCCGTCGTCGTGGCCGGCTGCGAGAAGAGTGCGAAAGGGCAAAGGTGCGGGCGTGGAAGGGCCAAGGGCGAAGGCCAGGGCGAGGGCCACCGGGCAGGGGCTGCTCATCGGCGCTGGCCAGCGGCGGGCGGCAGTTAGGCCGGTCTCTCTTGGAAAGGGCCGCACGGCTAATTTGGAGCCGAAACTTCGGATGCTTTTCGGCCCGTTTCCTCCTGTCGTTACAACGTCCAAGCGGGCCGGCGGGGCGTCGCCGCCGCCCTTTCTGATCAGGCCACGTGCGTTTCCATCCGCTGCGCCCAACACCCTCCCACACGCCCACCAGCCTCGCACGTCCGTGTTATAGCTCACGCGATATCAGCGCGGCCGAGAATAACGAAGTGAATTGAGGACGAATTGCGCGATTGGCTGTAGACCCCAGATTTCATTTGGGGCAGTCTGCAAATATAACGTCGAGTTAGATGACCTGGCGTTTTTCCTGGGTTTCCTCATTTTCAAATGGACGCGTGCAAATTCCATTATTTAATTGCTTTCGGAGTTGGTTCTCTGCCAGCGCGAGTGGGTGACCAGCGCCGCCATAGGATAATATTGGAAATGTGGATTCAGAGATCGTCCTGTGCCATTAGAGCGTTTTTTGTCGCTCCTTTGTGCGTGGCTGGGTGCATTACGATTGGCGGGAACAGCTGGATGCGGTCTGGTTGGTTCCGAGCGCGTAAGGAAGTCGTTATGCGTCGAGACGTGATGGCGTCGTGGCGCCCGCACGGAAGTAATGCGTTGCGGTCAGTTGAATGGCAAAGGATAGGCATGTCGTCGTGACAGAAAGATGATACTGCAAAGACAAGAGGAAATTCATGAACAGTTACAATGCTTGGAGGTGTGAAGAACGTAAAGAGAAACGTGATTTGGTAAAGAGGTAGTTAAAATAACTCTGATGTAAGGAGAAAATTACGACCCAGGGAAATAGAAATCGAATGTTAACATGAAACATAAAATAGAAAATGACAATTAAAACGCATGGTTAAGAAACGAGGTTAGTGAGATTTCATTCAAAAGTCAGGGACAGGGCGATTTAGGGGTGAATGTTACTGCAGTATTCACAAAGTCTGTTCTTTAAACCTTCCATGAAACATAAAAATGAAGGACGTTTAAATGTGCAATATCGACGAGAGGACTTCGAAATAAGTTGAACTCGTTACAAAGGAATTGTTCTATTTATAACAATATTATTAATAAATTTTATGTACTCAGTGACTTCTGAAATATACCAGAGAAATTTCCAAGGTTAATTGTTATTCCAAACAATATTCAATTTTAGATTTACCATACTACTCGCCTTTTATCTCTCGTTGTGAAGCGTAACACTTCAGGTTAATATTTTTTATATTGTATCGTTACAGCACAAAACCTCTTTTAGAACCAACTGTATTTATTCAAAATATTTCTCTGTAATAAAAACACTGCGATGGAGATGTCATTATTGTCTGGAACTGGAGTACAACGCGCCAGATCTTGCCAGCTTTTCCTTCAACAGCAGTTAACTTTCTGCGAGCAATAAAAAAGCCGTTACTTTCTGCACAAAAGAATAGTCTTATATTTTTCGGAAGTAATTATGGAGAAGAATTCTTCTTTAAACCGACGCCACTAAACAGAGGAGTGACGGTTTCAAGTTAGTAAAGGCTGAGATTAGAAATATTTCACAGTGTGCTTTGCATTATCTTATATAGGCAGTGTAGTTTGGTGTACAGGCGGTGCAGTTTGGATAATTGATTGATACACTTCTGCTTTTGATTTGTAATTTATTAAAAAATATCTTGAGGAAGGTATTAAGAATTAACATTCGTGTTGCCAGTGTACTCTTGCGTGCTTCGGAGGATTTTATTATTGATTGTGTTACTGACACCTGCAACAATAAATAATAAAATATATTGTCTATAATATATTAATAAGAATCATCTGATAACAATACATTGCAATAAGTTATTGTCCAGGAACTGTGATACACACGACAAACAAGATTGTCTTATTAAAAATCTAATTAAAAAAATTAGAATATTAATCCTTAGAGGCAAATACCTAGATAAATACCATTGATAAATACATTATGGCCTTAATTTAATATTTAGTAACGTAAAATATTATTTATTAACAGCTCCTCGTTATGCAATCATTTTGTGTTCTCTTATTTCGTAAAATTATTATATTTTGTTTTCGATAGAGGTTTCACATACCAAACACTTTTGTTTGTGGTTGGAGTATGCAACTGTTTCCATTATCAGGTTCTTGTCAATATTGATTCGATAGGCCAAAAGTAATTGAAGAATATATCATATTGAAATAATTTATTAATTAGTAGAACAAGTGATATATATTAGATTCAACTTCTTGAGCATTTGAGGAAATAGAATCGTACGTTATATTAACATGTTAGTCTGAGCAAAGGGAAAAAATAATAAAGAAACAACCAGATACCTTCGACTTTATGAAATTAAAAGAAATTGAATAAGTGTGTGTGTGTGTGTGTGTGTGATTTTAAAAAAATGCTATCATATATCAACAATATGTCTGTATTTTCTATAGAAGCACTTTGTCAATTAATGTGAATGCAATATTAGAATGATAAAAAAGAGTTTTTTATAATTAAAAAAAACTACAGGAACAATGATACGGATTTGGACGGTTTTTGTAGATATTTAATTAACACTGCATACCGTATTATTTCATTATTACATTTTACTTAATGTGTTTTATCTCTTTATAACGTCTGTAAATCTTTTGTCAGGTTTACAAAATTTTGGTGAAATATTTGCTTGGGTCGATTCGTCGCACAAATATTTATGACTTCTACATGACGTACGACCAGGGTTCCATTGAAATATAGTTGTGATGGACACAGCTCTGGCAATTCTATAGCTTTTTGATAAGAAACTTCATATGGTTACGTCGTGAAAACGGTGACAAAATTTCCTCTAGCTGGTAAAATTGACGCTGTGCGGATGAGTCTTTCGGCTTTACTGGCTCGCAGCGCGCAGAACACCACGGCCGTGCTGCTCATGGGCGTCGGATTATTCTGTTTTCTCCTGTCACGTCAGAGAGCTGCGTTCATTAGACTTTGATTCATACATTTAACAGATGGGCTGTTCGGCAGACCGCAGGGTACAATGTCGAGTTTGGCGGGGCAAGTACAGTTCAGCGCTACGCAAAGAGCGGCGTATCGACCCCTTGGGATCGATAGGGGCAGTTCGGGTAGTCTGTAATGACGTTAAGTGCATGGGGGATGGAAAGAGTCGAGAAGGGAGAAACCTTTAGCAGTAAAAGGTCAGAGAGGAACATTTTAAATTATCCGTATTTGGAAATCCGCCCACGCTCGTGGATTTTTAACGCATTCCATCACATTCTGTGAATTCCTCTCGCCTCCTGCGATAATACGAAATGAATTTAACGTCCCTAATATTTTTGAATTTTTTCTCAATTTATTTTAATACGTGTCAATGAACTAACGAATCAAAGAAAGAAATTCGAAGAAACGTCTTTGCGCAAACTTTACACTGACTTTATTTTGATAAAATTCTTTGAATGACACGGCCGTCATTTCATCGTTTAATATCCCCGCGCATTTAGGGATTATTACCGCGGCGCTTGTTTTAAAAAGTTTAAAACTCGGAGAATTATACTTCTCGGCGTGACTTTGGTGGCGAAGACCGGCTCCTGTCACTCCTCCGAGGAAGAAAAAGAGCGGCGAGCGCCTTCCCGGCCCGCTCCGTGCCCCTCACCCACAGGATGTGCTACAGCTGCGAGTCGAGGTCCATTCGCACCCAAGCGCCGTGTCTGAAGAGGAGGTGCGGAAAGGTAACGGACGATCGCGGTTGTGGTGATGATTATTATCATATCGCGCTGCACCGAAGCTGTTGCGAGACGCCCGGAGCAGCGACGCGGCCTCGGGTCGATGCACCGCAGCCTGCGGCACAGCCCCTCTGGAAGCTGCATCACTCCCGTCGGCCAAGCACAGTGGGTGGGATAGAAGGACGCGGGGAGAATGCAAATGTTTTGGTTTTAATAATATTAATATTACTTATTATTATTATTATTATTATTATTATTATTATTATTATTATTATTATTATTATTATTATTAATAGCCTGGTTTAATCCCATTAAGGGCAAAGGCCCTCTGCATGTAGGGTAGATGGTTGGCTTATTGCTAATTCTTAAAATTATTGTAGTTAATATTAATTAATTATACTAATATAATATCAAGTACTGGAACCATACCGATGACCATGCAGCAAAGTGTCAAGGAATTCTTCCTGAAACCCTAAGAAAGCTTACGCAGAAAATTAATATCATCTCAACGGCTAGGTTCGTCAGGAATTATGTGGGAAATCGAGATAAATAATTATATTTAAAATTATAGCCATAATTTGTTCTGTGATTATGTTAATCTGTACTATTTTTATAGTCACCATAGCGCTGTGAGGGGTAATTAAATAATAATTTGTTGCAAATCAGCGTACTCTATTTGGCAGTTAATGTAAAATATGTACTAATATAAAATTCAACAAAAACAATACAAATATTAAAACCAGATAAGTAATGCAAATAAACAAGAATATGAGACACAATAGTATGTCTATTAAATTGTAAATCAGGCTAGGAAGAAATAATGCGACGCAGGTTTATTTCTAAATGTGAATCACAGTCTGACTCATATACTAGTCACATGAATATTAAACGAACTTCATCTGGCATGGTGCCCTCTTAGACACGTGGGAACTCGGTCACTAAACTTCACATAAGTTGCGTCGAGGTAGTCGTTGAGGAAGGACGGACACTCCAGTTCTGACCTGGTAGATGTTGGGTGAGAGCATTTGACCGAAAGTTAGCCGACCTACGTTATACGTATAAAGGCGAGTGTGAAAGACATATATGACAGACGTGTATGTTGGTTCAAAGTTGTGTGTTGAAGTTGTGAAACTGTTATTAATGTGTTTCGGAGTTTCGGGAAGTTTGTTTAAGTGGAATCGGAAGCATTGTGTAACGGCCGAACTCGATGAACAAACTGCTATTAATTTTCACAAAATTTAATTCTAAAGAACGGCGAACATAAAACAAAATTGTATGATATTAGGGAATCAAAGGGTTTAATTTTTAATTATAAGTTGATTAAAGTTTGATTCTAAATAATTTGTCCCTCTGTCTGTACACAGAATTACGGACAGTTGGTTGAGAAAGAGTAATAGTATAATATGTCCATTCGGCCACCCCCATATATGCCATCAATTACTTTAAACAATTTAGTTTGGTTCTATGAACTCAACATTGTCGACCCTGTTTACAAATTTAAAATACAAAAAACATTGTGACTTTCACAAGAAACGAATTTTATGAATATTTTTAGTTAGACTTAAGTTTAACAAACAACTGGATACAAACATTAGATTGAAATAATAATTGTAATTATTTTTTTTCAATTCAAACACTATTGCCGTCGCTGTCTCCGCTAGCTCATTCGTAGCACGATTTCATTTTATAACATATGCTTGAGTCAATTCCATTGACCTCTCTGCTCTGGCACTATGAAAGTTCTGTCGATTTATTTACTTTATTTTTTCCTCTACACATCTGGGGCGACCACAGAAGCACTTCTGGATAATCACTTATGCTTACCTTTTTCGTGCAGCGAGGTTTAAATCCTAATCTTTTCATGGGAATTTATACTTGACAAAACGAATTTTCGACACGCTTATTCAGGGCAGTTCTGTTTCTCTTGTTCCACTCATCTTCTGGGAGTGACTAAACGTAGGGATTTTGTGAAGCATCCGATATTGGAAATTTTGAAACTTAGGCTTGATACTGGCTTGTTGCTAAATCTTGGTCAGCCCCGTTTTCCTTGCAATGCCCCACCATATGTTGCTGCATGACGATGAGAAAATTGGCGTGGGGATGTGTACATGCTAACCACACGTACCTCCTTAACCTACAGCCGCGAGGCAGGGACGTCGTCGGTAGGCCTGAGCCCGTTCACGGGCTGTCGCACCAAGTACATACAGGCTTGGTTCTGATGGTTGGTTATTAAACTATAATTTTCTGATATCTGTCTTTAACTGCGGTTTCAGTGTTACAAAAAATAAAAGCCGTGGTGAAATATTTATCGTCACAACACACGTAACTTAAAAGTAAAATATAAAATAAGAAATATTAAGTATCAAAATAAAGAATGACGACTTTAATTGTTAAAAATTTATTTAAAATATTTTGAAAAAGGTGCTAAAGGAGGGTGCTAAACGATGACCGCCATTAATATATGGCGGGGAAGACGCGAAGCCAGGAATGTACATTTGTTTGCAGTAGCACAGAAACCACTGATGCAGCATACTATGGAAACCGTATGTGAACTTTGATAATCTCTTTTGTACACTGCTTGGAATAATAAGATTCCGACACTTTTATTCAACTTTCCAGCGACACAACTGCCATTGACATCAGAACGGCGTATATTTTCTCTTATAGGTGTTTTCAAAAAGCCAAAATCCAGGCACCTATGTGTATGAAGTTGAATCTTGAAATACTGCTGGTGTTTTCACGCCTACGCATCTTCTCTCATTATGACAGTGTTGTGACAGGTATCGCAGGGAATTCCACTGCCACTCTCTCTGCAATTAATCATGGCCTCTTCTGACCTTTGGCCTAACTTCTATGACAGTGCGTCATTACTAATACTATAACAACTTCCCACCCCAATAACTCTTTATTCGTCCGTCACTCAACCACGTCCATGATTTTAATACCCACTTCTACATGCCATTTTTTCCTACATATCATCTCACCACCCCGAATTACAACCTCACACAACATTACACGAGGCTTCACCGCATCAGACCACATGACATTGCTTAACAATGCTACCTCCAAACTTCGATCACCACAACATATTACATTTCAGCACTACTTCGTTACCACCATATACCATAAATCACCTCCAGTACCACTACTGTTCATACACCATCCACCGAACCTTTGGCACCGCTACCTTCACTACTACCATGATCACTACCACCCTTCCACTATCCCTACATCATCGCAGACATCGCTACTACATCGCTATAATCGCTACCATCCTCGCTACCAGTCTTGCTACCATCTTCGTTACCCTCCTCGCTACCATCACCACCATCATCGCTAACAACTTCGCAATCACCAACCCTACCACCTTCACTCCTTGAACGTCTACCACCACAACAACAACACCCACCACCAACAACATTTCAAACACTATCATCATCACTGCCCGCACCAATATCACCCCCTCCGCCTCCATTCCCACAGCGCCGTCCGCCACCACGTCTGTCATCACCATCACTACGACCGCAGTCAGCGTAGACGCTGCCGCCGCCGCCGCCGCCGCCGCCGCATCTCTCGAGACATCGTCGCCTCGGCGCGCACGCACCGCGCCTGATGACCTCCGCAATCGGCGCGGGTTACGAGCGCACTGCGCCACATGGGCGGGGGCCAGGGGCCGGGGGCGAGGGGGCGATCGCGGGGCACAGTCGCAAGAGCGCCGGGCATCCAGGGACGAAACTTCCACATCCTCAATCTCATTTGAATGGTTATTTTCATGTTCACGCAAGTAGAACCTAATGTGGGAATATTTACCGAGATGAAATTACAAAAGTGAGAATTTACACATTTTTATTGATAAGATATGAGTTTTGAGTTTGAGATTTGTGGTCTTCTGCAATACACTCGAATCCGGTCTACCAGATTCCTATCTGAGAATGTACCGAAATAAAGTTTTCGACAGCGCGCAATTTGGAGAATTATGCAATAAAATACAGTATGACATTGCTTTGAAGTGATAATATTTTTTATTTTAGTTAAAGATTATGAAGTAGACTCTGAATTCGAATTTTGATATCAATTTGGCTGAAGACATCATCACAAAAGCTGACTGATCTGAAGCCACCGCTCTCGAAAAAAAATCAGATGATGTCATCATAAATTTTGAGTAGACATTTTCACAAAAGTATCTGTTTATCTTTAGTTATATCATAAGAAAGTCGATCTGGATAGGAATCATTTCTCAATCATCTGTTATGTCATGTCGCACGATCATAAACTTCCCATCAATTGCTTAGTTCACAACCATTGTATGTCCACTCATGACCTCTCGTTCTTATCTACTTAGTGAACGAAGATTGTATATCCATATTTGGGATAATGCTTTTCGCCAGAAAGCAAACATTGTCGCTCCCTAAGTAACTGTACCTACACACTTTCAAGGTTGGTTTTGTCGAAGCCAGGAATACTGTTTTTACAAAATTTGTGCTATAAGCCAGCGACATGTTCCTCTTAACTTCAGGCCGTATATTATACATAGCAGAATAATGCAATGAGGGATAGGCAGTAGATGAGCCTTGTTTGGGAACAATAGAATCTATACTTAAATATCCTTAATAGTTGCATATCATTCATTTGTGAGAACTGATCACGCCTTTCACATCCTTCTCAAGTTAAATGTGCGCTGCAATTTGATAAGTTGTCCCATATATATTTTGATGAAATCAGAAGCGTGGACTGAGCTTGCAACTGTTGGAAGATGAAGACGAATGCTTTGTGTATCATCGTTTGTTTTTTACGCAAATCGATTGTACCATTGTATGGATTTTGGTATCACCCAAACAACAAAGCTAGGACGTTGAATGCATCATGTGCTCACCGCCGGCTTTTGGTCTGCTACCGGAATTTAGTTTCGACGATGCTCTTCGTGAGGTCTTTGTGGATTCTGGTCTGTGACTTTTTTGTGAATCAATGTTATTAGTTTTTAGTACAAATAAATTCCTGAAGAATCTGGTGTACGGCAGTATTCGAACTATTTATTGCTCCCAAATGTATATTTCTCATTTCAGAGAGCAAACTATTTTTATTACATTAATATTAGATCACGTCGGCGTGAAAGAAAACAATGGTGATTCTCTTCTTCGGTCTGAATCGTTTTCTGAACGATGATTGGGTCCGATGAGGTGATCTCAACGAAAAGGTTAGAGGTGTAAATCAACAGAATATTTAATGACCCGTCGATGCTTGCCGTGTCACACCTGCAAAGTGAAAACACCCACGCTTCGCGCAGGGTGCAAAACCGCAGCAGTTCGTTGCGGTTTGTTCAACGACGAGAAAGCTGCACCACCTGTGCGAGCAAACGAGGGCTGGAAAGCCATTTTGATGAGATAACGTCTTATAATTTGGTTTGCCGGTAGATGCGCAGGATAGGGACGTTGTGAGAAATGTAATACGTTGGAAAACAATTGTACGATGTTATCATATTCTAACATTTAGGATTGGACGGTAAAGCCATTACAAGCATGTAACTCTCACTTTGTTCTGTAGCCATCGCGGATACTGTCAAATATAGTTTAATTTTCTATTGATATTACTTGAAAGTTAATTGTAATATTGAACAATTCAATAAAATATATATTTTTCTAGCAAGTACACAGCCTCTTTCGGAGATATCTTCGCATACACAGTTATATACAAACTAAAAATTAAACTAAATTAATTATATTCAAATACTGTATATTGTATCATAATTCTTATTAATAGTATTTACTATGGGATGCCGTGCAAACATTCCGAACATAGTAAATGTTTGTATAAAAAATGAAAATAGCTTTAGACGCATTGCACCCATTGCACCCATTTTCCAACGTTTGAGGGCATACCCGATACAAAGATGGGGTTCTCCAAAAAAATTGCTAGTCCAAAATGGTTTTTGCCGCGAAGATTACAGCCTAACAAACATAAACATGTTAAGTTTTGCGAGTCTAGAAGACATCGTGTCCGGGGGTTTGCTCGATGGTAACGTCTTTGAAGCTAAACGTGGTTGCGGGTTGCATGTGCATTTACTGTGACTGTGATTATGTCATAATCGGCGGACTTATATCTCTTTTCATCTTAAGTCTGTTTGATGCAGTGTCTGGCGGCGTAGCAGTGCTTTCTGCACGTGTATCGACACGTGTCCGGCGTATACGATACCTCCACGGTCAAATATACTCCGACTACCGTAGTCCATATAAAAGGGCGCTCTAGGCGTGAGCATCTAGAGTAGGGTGACTTCGTAGACTTTCCTGGCCGGAGTCATTTGATGCTTGGCTTTCCGGGATGGGCTTTTGCACACTCGGTCGTGCTGTCGTTTCGGCCCTCATGTTGTAGCCTTCATCTGAGCTACTTAAACTTCTGAGCTACATTGAGAATAGTTTAGAAGGAGGCCACCACATGATGGGCGATACGTCAGCTCGACCGACTTTGCCGCGGCTCATCCCGGACAGCCAAGTATCATCTAGACTCGGACGGCCACGTCCGCTCGTAGTCTTGCCCAGTAATGTTGTCCGATCGTTACACCTCGTCATTGCTCTCAACAAAGTTCACGCTGAGCGACAGCAGGATAAGGCGGTTATCTAGGCGTAGCACACTTGCAGGTTTTTTGTGTCGATAGAGAGAGGGAATAAGTATATTTTTATTTCGCCACAAGATGTCGGCCGACCCATATTAACTTTTGATTGTTTCTATTAAACCTTCTTAATTACCCAGTATATGCTTTGAATATTAATAATAACAAGCATTTAGACGAGCTACGCGTATGGCGTGATTGTGTTAATCACCCGTCTGTTTCAGCAAAGTAGCCAAATCCCAATTTTTCGTCCCCGGAGATGGGGAATGATTCGCACTGTGCGCGGCGTGATCGTCGGGCGAGCAACGCGGGCGCCAGGTAGAGAAGTGAGGGCGCCCCGTCCGGCGGATGCGAGTAGCGTGGGCGGAAAGCTGCATCCGTTTTCGCCCATAAAACACAGGGCGAGCGAGGGCTGTGGCGTCGCTGCGCGCACGCTGCGAGCCGATGCGTTCCGCACCGTTGCAGCGGATGACTGAGAAAGCGCCACTAAGTAAGCGGTATGTGTTCGTGAACTAGCGGGGCTGTTGAGGGGCGCACAGAAGGAGTGGCGTGGGCCGGGGCGCGCCGTGGTCGTATTCTCAAACGAGTCGCCTAGCCGGCAGGGCGTATAGGTGTCAGACTGTTTATGGTAGGCCGTCTAGCCATCACTTTAGGGAGGGCGCGCGCTCCAGCGGTCAGCGGAACCAACGCTTCGTTAAGATCGAGCGGACGTATAGACGATGCTATCGTTGCGCGTCTATTTTCAGCGTCGGACATACAATAGATGTCTGCCGCGCGACTTCCACGCGGCGCCGACTGGTGGTCGACACCAGCTACGGGCGGTGGACTGCGTGGTCCGTCGGTATCCTTCTTGCGCGGTGGAAGGACTCCTGAATACTGCATTCGTCGTCCGCCGCTCGTAGTGTACCTCACGACGTCCCGCACCACACGGCATGCGCTCTCCCCAGCCTCCTAAACGCCGCGTGCGTCTACGGTCCATGCGCAATAAATTTCCTAGCACCCAAACCGATCGCGGAGTTGCACGCAGAGAACCCTTCTGCCTCGCTGTGTCCTACACCTTACAGGTGTCCTCAGTCTCCTCAGGTGCTAGCGTCGGGTACGAGCTTGCGGCCGCGGGCGTTCGACTCCGTTCCGCAGCGCATTTGAGCGTTCGCACGCACGACCAGCTCCCGCGCACACGTTCGCCCTTTCCGCCTTATGAGCGACAGCGCGTTCAACGAACAGCTGCGGGCACGGCAGCCGCAGCGAAAGACCGCACCAACCGTCGTCCGCCTTCAACGCGGCTTCGGGCGGGCGGGTGTAGTAGCGAGAGTGCTGGTCGAACGCTCGACGCAACGCCGCGCCGCGCCGCAGACCGAGTTACAGCTGCGTTCGCGCTCGCGCCCAGAGCGGGACATAAATTTAAGTCTATTGGCGGCAGGAGGTGTGGGGGCCTTCCGCCCTAACCCGCTCGCTCGCCCGCCGCCACGCCCCCCTGCGTCTCCGCGCCGCGCTGCGCCGCCGCCCGCGCAACAGGCCCCTTCGGGTGTGTGAGGTGCGCACGGCGAAAAGGGGCGATTTTTTGAATATTCAGACGCACGTACGACGCCCGCCCTTCGATTCCCCGGGCGCCACTGCGACGCGCACCGCCCCTCCTCCGCCCCCGACGGCCTCGCTCACAACTTTCGGCGCACGGAGGGCTAGAGAGCGCCGCTGACGGAGGACTCCAGCCCGGAATGCACTCGAGCTCCTTTCCTCCGCGGATGGGGTTCTCTGGTTTCTGATATTCAAATCCCAGTAGTAAGTAAAAATTGGCCGGAAGTTCAAGAGTTTGTAAGATTTGATTGCCTCGTTACTCAGCCGATTCTCTAATATCTTTATTATTTTAATTATTTATTAATACATCACGTGTTTTGCATTCTCTGGGGAAAATAACATATTGGGAGGAATGTTTGTTGTTGAACATTCTAAATAAGAAATACTAGTCTGAAGTATTTTTACGGTATGTGTCACAAATACACTGAAATGCTTCTGGTGGTAAACATATACGTAGAAGCGTTGTCTTGTTAGCTGCTTTCAATCTGTAGGTTTTGATTTTAGTATTTTAATTTTCTCAAACAGCAACACGAGACACTTCTAATGCCTAGGCGTTTATCCAAAAGTATTTACTTGCGTCCGTTTGACCACTTTCTAACAATTTTCGCAACATTGCTTTATATTTGCATGTTCACGTATGACTTCAAAAGAACTAAAAAATTAACAATCGGCATGTTCTCCATTGATAATATTGACGGTATTGAAATCGCTAATCGCAGGTACGGGTTCTGACACAGACAAACGGCTACTGCAATTTCCTGCTAAACATCTGTGAAAAATGAGTTGACGAGAAATGGCACCATTGGCAAATCTTACATGTTACCCATTGAAATTTGATATCTCACTATATGTGTATTCTTACAAAGTGATAATCTTCGCCTCTATGGTATAGAAGTTTGTAATATTTAGTCTAAGACACGTTACACAGAGTGCTTCAGAATACTTGTTTAAAACTTTTTGCGCAATGTAAATTTGGGGCAAAAAATGTTTGGTCGATAATGATCACTTTTACCAATGAACATGTGTAGAAAATTGTGTATAATGAAGTTACATGCATGTATATATGTGGCGTTTGCCCCTAATATTTAGTCTATCCCGTATGCATGTATACATTCGATAGTTTTACGAAATCTCATAGACTGTGTTAGAACGTATCATCAAGAAAACATGTGAATATGGACTTGCATAAAATTGGGAGGCAAATGCTACATACTCGTATATACATGCATACAACTCGGTGATACGCAGTTTCCCACGATATCTTCATTGGCAAAATAATATTATTTTGATCTCTCTACATGTCTTAGAACAATGTAAATTTTATTCTGAGAAATACCGTAAGACCACAAATTTTTTGATACCCAAAATCTCAGTTTTGATTTAAGCATTTCGTTAAACGTTTTCATCCTTTCGTCTTTTATCTGACAAACTAAAACTAATATATAATGCTTTTACGTACAAAATTGTACTATATATTTTTTCACCAAATTGTTTCAATGTTTTTAGTCTGTTTAAAAAATCTACTAGCAATAAAATTTTTAAATTGGTCAAGAAAAGTACATGCCTTCAATAATCAGTTACAAAGGACATATCGACATGTCTGACTCAGTCCAATCGATCATAATGAAAAATCTCCCCCATGCCAGACAGGAAACTGTCCTTACAATTGAAAGACGAAATACCGAGGTTACGTCGTCATCTGACTAAATATTAAGGGTACTATCGCAATTTCTTCGAGAGCCTCTGTCCGTCTGTACTTAGCGCGCCAGCCAGCAGACAAGCCAGGGCCTACCAGCAGCGTCCCGGTCTCGCGTTTAAGAGAAACGTGTGGTCAGCACAAATACTTCCCTACGGCGTATTCTGAACTTATCAGCGTGAGAGCACAGCAACATATACTGAGCCATTGCAAGGAAAACGCACACTATCATCTTGCCCCATCGGGAATCGAACCCGGAGTCGCGGTATGTAAAGCAAGCAGGCTGACTAATGTGCTAAACCGTGAGTGCTACTTCGTGAGCACCCCAGTATAACTAAGTGTCAGAATATTTTGAGATGGTCGTTCTACTTTGGTGGATCTAAACTGATGTTCTAAGGCAATATTTGAAGAAACAAACAACCAAAGGAATAGTATTTACGTTTCGAAAAATAGGCGTCACATCTTTAGATCAATGTAAAAATGCCATTTACGTATGTTCAATGGCCAATTGTCTGTTTATATTGTAACTCAGAAATTGTGTCTGGAAATAACACGTGTACCTTAAATAATTAAGAAATTCATGTAATAAATGCTATCGGTAATAGCTTATAAGTTATAAAGTTGATAAAATTAATTACTTTATATTCAAAATGAAATTGTTTATACAAAATTTATTTTTGTAACTCTCATAACGTATGCACTTTCAAGTGTTCACAAAATCCTTATTTTTCATTTCACACATAGCCTAAAATTATTTGGCAATTGCTATTTGGGACTACGAAATGGAACATCACATCAACATCAACATTGACCGATTGTGACTTGACCTTTTCTTGACAATCATCTCTGGGGCCATTTTCTGGGAGTAGAATCTGCTTCGAAAGATAGGAAATAACTATTAATCAGAGGTAGAAGGAAATATCTACTAAACGTGTGTTCGCTAGATTTCAGTTGAAAATAAATTGTCAGGTTTCAGAATAGAAACATTTAAAAATTGCGAAAACAATGGTAATGATTTTTTTGTTTTCATTTAGTTGGAATCCGAGCTGCTGATGACACCAACATAAATACTTATTGTATTCTGAAATCAACTTTGGGACTTGGGTACTTTGTTTTTGTTTCTGGCAGAACTATTTGACATTGATAAATAATTCCACGAAAATGAAATATGTTCCTTATGTCAGCGCGTTTGTCATGTCAATTGACGGCAGTTTTGTTCTTGAATTTTCAGTGTGTAACCTGCGAGACACTTTGGGTACATGTTTTCCATCTCCTGTGATGTTTGAAGGGAAAACGTATTCCTAGGCGTTTTAAAAATTTTACTAGTATATTTTCAGTTCTCGTTGCGAAATTCATAAAAATATCCATTCTGGTAAAACTATTGTCAAAACTTATTTTGTATTTGGAAAGATCCGTAAGAAGTCCATCATTGGTTATATTCTCTTCATCCGTCCACTGATATTGTTTGATGAAATAATTGAAATTGTGATGGTATCCTTATTCTCATATCTTTTTTAATTTTTATTCTCAGCAAATTACAATTTCATTAACAGTTACTCCGACTAACAATAGTCAATCACCAGAATAAGTTCCCAATTCATTTTTACGGCCACAACTAGGTGAATATGGTCACAATTACCTTCTAACGTAGAAACAGCAATGAAAGATATGTTGCCTTCAAATCAGGGGAAGTCGTGCCATGTGCAACTTCATTACATAAGATTTCCTATCACTTGTTCATTAGAAACAAGGTATAAAATTTTAACTATGTATATGTTCCTACTAATGTCTGTAAGATTTATATTGAGACATTCTGAATACAAGAAATGTCAGGAGTGAAACCACACCAAAGTAAGATTTTTTAAGAAAACAAAATAAAATATATCACGTAGGATATATTTTATAAAATGATGTTCCAAAATGAAAAAGAAGGAAGGGGAAAGAAGGAGAAATTCAGTAAGAAGAAAAGTATTAAATGTACTGAATGACTTCTAAGTCTGTGTCATTTAAATCGCTTCCAGAATGCTTCCTGAAATAAAAATAAAATCAATTATTCACCTTCATTTTGTATCGTTGATTGAAAAAATGTGTTAAACAATAACAGCTCATCCTTGTCTAAGAGTAAGATCGTTCTTGGCGTGAGCGTACAGACCACATAGAACGACAATGCGTGGTCTACCGCGTGCATCGTTATGTGCACCATCGTTTGCTTCAACGAATACAGGGCGAAAACCACCGTGCGTATTTGGTTGGGATGTACCTACCAAATGCCAGTGCAAGATATGTTGCCTACCAATCAATCGCAGGGACACGTGCAACGTGGTTAAACTAGATTTCCTACATGTACATGTTCCTACTAACTGCAGAATATCACCACTACCACGATCATCCTGCCATACCGCTGTGTACCATCCTATGCACCATCGCAAATGTCACTACGTGTTACAATGTATGCACCAGTTTATGTACGACAGTGTGTACCATCACGTTTAAAAAATAACACCATTTGCAAACATTGTACTACGGTCTCAACCACGGGGCACAATCCATTGAACATCATACTCCGTGCATCATCCCTTATCACCACGGTATGCATTATAGCGCGCAACACCTCGATGGATCAGATACGAGAGCGCGCAATGACCGCAGCCAGCAAGGCAAAGCGCCCGCAATACCGCACCGAGGAAATGGCCGCGGCGTGGAGGTGGATAACGGTGGTGACGGTGGTGGCGCCAGCGGAGGCGGCGGCGATAGTAGTGTAGTGGCAGTGGCGGCGTCGATGGTCGTGGTTGAAGAGATGGTGACGGCGGTGGTGGCGGCAATGAAGGCGGCGGTGGTGGCGGTGCGGAGATGGTTACGACAGTAGCGGTGGCGGAGCCGGTGACGGCGGTGGTGTTACGGCGGTGGTGGCGGCAATGAAGGCGGCGGTGGTGGCGGTGCGGAGATGGTGACGACAGTCGCGGTGGCAGAGCCGGTGGCGGTTGTTGCGGTGGTGGTTGCAGTGAAGGCGGCGGAGGCGGCGGTTGAAACGGAGGGGTGGAAGTGGGGTACTGGCGGTGGCGCGAGAGGAGGCTGCGGTGGCGCCGATGGCGGCGTCGTTAGACGCGGCGGCAACTTCAGCTTCGCCCTCATCTCGGCGGCTCGCGCCGCTCTACCCTTTGCGCCTCGCTCCCTCCGCCCGCCCACGGCCTCTCGCTCGCCCTCGCGTGCGCTGCACAGTGAGCAGGACCCCCCTACGTCCGGTGAATATACTAGGTCTCCTGAAGGTCCGTCAAGTTGGCACCCAGCTAATAGAAGAATCAAACGGCATACATCGTCGTTTTGTCCAAGTTTTCCCAAACCATAAATGTTTTGATCAAGTCACATAGCGCGTATTCATCGCAGCTCAACATTCTGAACTTAAAACAGACTATTACCCCACATGACAAATTATAAGTTTGGAATACCTTATCAATTTGCTTAAGTCATCTAACATTTAGAATGGCAGTTTAAAATTTTGGAGTACACTTACTGTACTCTCTCACATCGGAATCTGGATTGATTGATTTTTATGTTTGGATGTTTCCGGGCACGTCAACTGCTAGGGTCATTGGTCCCGTAAGTGAAATGAAAATTTTTATGATGGACGATGGCGGTGGTCTTTCCTTGCTTACTTGTGAGATCCGGCGTCAACCTACACGTTGGCTTCCGGGGAGTTTCTCTTCCGTGTATCTCTCCCATTCCCGCACCGCACCAGTCGGGACTAGCTCTGAGTTTAGGAAAGGACTGCTGACATATGCAGTAGTGTAGTGCATGTAAGCATGCCAGTGTAAGGGGAGAGGATAGAACGACGAACACAAAGGAAAGATCGCGCGTGGTTAATTTGTTAAGATACTGCCCAAACATTCTCTTAGTATTGAGCCCCCCCCCCCAAAAAAAAACGGGGAGCTACGGGCCAGAGCAAGCGGATTCTAGAATGCCCCTCCAGACAGCGGCTGAATTCGACCTAGCTAGTGTTCAGCGAGAGTTCAAAATCCGCCACTGTAGGAACTCAAACCACAGAACCTGCGGATCAAAGTCGCTTCAGAGACAGAGGCAATGCTGGAACCGAGCTTAACTCAGCTGATGCGAATGTTAAGGTGCCTTTGAAATGCATAAGATAAATAATTTTTAGTAAGTTAGTTCTCTAAACTTATTGAACCGTCATATGAAGTAACGTTGACGCCTGGTGAAATTACATTTTGAAAATTTTATTATATATATTAACATTGTCTTAACCAGTCATTTAATTAAAGAATTATTAATTTAATTAATATCTCATTTTTTTCTTCATATTTCATTTAAATATAAAACATTCTTTTGAAACCTAAATTTAGCAAATCACAAAATTTTGTTATTTCTGGTTATATGTAAGATAATATATACCCGTATCTCATAAATAAATGTTACAAACTTTTAGGTCATGTGAAGGAGTCGCAGATAATAACTTTTCACCAATGGTCGAACATTTCATATGACGAATCTATTCCTGTTTGCCCCTGATAATTAGGCAACTAGCAAAGTATTCCTGTTTTGCTGTCCACGTTCTGACGCAATCAAGGAGATTTCATGTGCCTGCTGAACATGCACAATGAGAAGCCACGTTTTCTTTTCCTAGGAAATTGATTAGTACAATTGCAATACTCCCGGCCTTGATAGCCGAGGTTGATAAGGCTGAAGACTCATAGCTTCCTAGTACCTGAAAGGTCGCGAATTCGGATACCGGCCGGGGCATGACGTATCCGTATACCGTTACCGTCACTACCGATATTACAGTGGTGTCTATATGACCTTAGTAGTTGAAATGCGACCTTAAATAAGTAAAAAATGGTAAATTGTCAATGAAGGATGTGTCCGCCCATTAACTGACGCACCATCAACATTATACCAATTGGCAATACATTTGTGTTGGTGGCGGATTTTGAGCTTTAGACTTTTCGTGTGTGTTATTTAAAAAAATAATCACATAATAAACATATTCATTTTTCCAATTTTTGTTGTTCTTAGCCTAAGCAATTACAGGGTATAAAATATCCCGTAGGGTAAGAAGAGGTGTCCTCCGGCTTAAATTTTGAATTTATTGATTTTTTACGATTTTGATGCATTGGTAAATTGATATAACTAATAATACGTGTAATTAAATTTTAAAAATAGTTCAATTTTTGTCTACAAATAATGATTATTCTGGCATTAATATGTGTTTAAAAATAATACAAGACAATTTTTTTATAAAAAAGACTGATGTTCCTTTATAATATTGTAATCTATTAAATTACTGTAATACTAGGTGTTAAACTTATAATACTAGGTGTTAAAACACTGCAAACGTTTTATAAATATATTTTGTGAATGTACAATTTTCGAGTGAACAGCCCGAAACTTATTGTACCCACCGCTTAAAACATAATTAAAATTATTTAAAAAGCACTTCTGATAAATTTCATCATATTTTGAAGAAAAACGCTATCAGAAACAACACAAATCTTTTTAGCTAACTAAAAAACTAAAATCTCTTTTTACAAAAGCAGTAATCGTTGGGCGTCTGAGGCCCCCTTGATAATGATAAGATTAATTTCAAGGAAGAATATTGTTTATAAATAATGAAAGACGGAACACTTGGCCAGTGACCTGTCTTGCTCGTTTTGGTGAATGCTGCAAAATATGAGATTAATCGGCCAAATAATTTCTTTCATGAAAATGAGAATTAGATATTTGGAAAATAATGTAAAATGTTAAAATATAGATTCAGTTGTCGAATTCACGCATGTTCATTAAAAAACCCATACAAAATTTACCTGTATCCCGTGTGCTCACTAATAGATGACAATCGTCTGAACTTTATCTCCTGGGTGAGATGTCTCAGGGCAACAGCTGTTGCGACAGCAGCGTCTATGACCAGGAAGTTGAGAGTTTCGGTCCCAAAGGTGAAGATTTTGGATACTTGCCTGGTAGCTAGGTCGAAAACTGTTTCTACTCTGATCGATAGTTTTCCGTGGATTCTCCCATCAATATCACGAGAACGGCGGAGACGCACCTAAACAAACGGGCCTCGGACCGCGCCCAATCGTTCTTTGCTCATCCTTGTTCCTTCCTGACTCATAACATACAGACACTTGTTACACTTCACCATCTCCAAGACACCATTTGGGAGCTTAAAGTTTGTTCCGGCTGCGGCGGAGCCCTGCTGGCGGAGGCACCTGGCGTTCTTTCCTTGCAGATGGCGAGATGCGGCGCCGATTTCCCGTCGGCTAGCGATGTTTTCCCCAACCAGATATATTCTACCAGTGAGGCATCGTCTCAGCCGAGACACGCTCTAAGCTCCCGGCATGTGCGGTAGTGTAGTGCCTGTTAGTGTGTGCGTGAAAGTAAGGGCGAGGATAGGACAAGGAAAAGAAAGGATCGCGCGCGCTCCGTGGCTCGTTTTTGTTTGCTCGGGCATTCGCTTGGTGTTGATCGGAGAAACCACGGGGGACTGCCGATCAGAGTAGCCGGCCGCTATAATTCTTCAGACAGCAACTGAATCCGACATAGCTGACAAGTTAGTGTCAAAAATCCTGCCCCCGTCGCTACTGGAACCTAGAACCTCCTTGTCAGAGCCACTTCAACGACATCTGATTCTGCGCTGACCCAGCTCTACCGTTTGTAAGATATAACCGGCAGTACACTTACGGAACCAAAGGCCATGGTAGTTGACGCGCCCGGACCCCAATAACCCGCCAATGAAACGTGTTTGCCACTTGTTTTCGCGACGTCCGTCCCACTGTGCAGCGGCGGCTTCGGATGCCCTCTCCGTCGCGCTGCGAAAACTCTTGGCGCGCGGGCGGCTGTGGGCGGGCCGGTGGTGCGGGCGCGCGTGGGTGGGGCGGGGATGAAAAGACTGGGGCGGAGGCTGCGAGCGAGTTGGTGCGGCGTATGGAAACCTGACGGGAGAGAGCGGGAGGGGAGCGGGTCGAGGAGAGATGTGGGTGGTTTGGGAAAGACGGGAAGTCGCGGGTTAGATGTAAGCCCGGAGGGGCTTAGAAAGGCAGGTGAATGGTAAGGATGCATTGAAAGCGGACGTAAGGAGGCGACTTCCTTGATGAAGAAAGGGAGACGTGAATGGGAGGAATACGGGTTTGGGAGGAATAAAAAGAAAGAACTAATTGGAATGGGTGAGACTTGTTGAGTAAAAGTAATAATGAAGGATAGACCGCTAAATGGAGGAAAGCAGCGACAATGAAAAGGAAGAATAAAAGGATTGTTTCCTGAACGATCTGCCCGTTTACGTAAGTTGGACATGTGTTTATATAAATGACATTGATCAGCTAAATTTAACTCTGAATACGAAGAATGAATGCGGCTGATGTAATTATTTACACAGAATAAATAATATTGCACTGCATTGTATCAGGGTTTTTCATTATCACATGATAGAATTATCATTAAATATGTTCCACTTATATTTTCTGTTATACGTATTATAAAATACCATATTACTAGTTTCATATGCACATAGACGAAACTTCCAGAGAGCAAACTATTGAAACGAGAGTGTGTAATAATACAAATGGGAAATCGTGTTTTTCCTATGTTTATTCAATAAATATAAATAGATACAAATTTGCTTCTATACTGTAAATTAATCACTATCGTAAATATTCTGTCTCTTTTGTTGCAAGGCATGAGAGAAATCCTAATAGTACAAGAAGCACTTATGTGGTCTTATGCTTTTCGTCACGAGATACTAACCTTTTTAACACTGTCGATCTTTAATACCATGGGAAGTTTGTTTTCATATTGAACGGGATATATTTTATACGTTTATATATTGGGTTTCTCACACTATTAATATCAGTTATTGTCCTGTATACAAGTACGTTATTTTCAGAACCCTAGTTCTACTGTGAAGGTTCTCTCTCAAAATGTGTACATTTTAATGCTAACATTGCCAATTGGTCTTTTACCAATTCATATTATTAATTGTTTTGGAAATATCTTCCATACATTAAATGGTATCTACGATGTATCATTGTTGCCACAGTGACAGGACTATTTTGTAATAGTTGAACGCATTAGTCATCCCGTTATGGACGACACAGGCCTCCTGGTTTATGCGCAGGTGCTTTTACAAGTAGGCTACCTGCATAGCCAAAGCTGAGAAATTAGTTTGGACCCGCATGTTGTACACGTATTTGACATTCATTGCATCTCTCACTCAGCAATTTGGATTATCACGGAAAATATACATAGGCCGAAGAAAATGTTCGGGTCATTGGTTATCTCGGTAGATTAGAGATAAAAGCAACTAGGCGTAAATCGGGAGACCTGGTTTCGATTTCCGGTTGGAATGTCCAATGCTTTAAACTATTTGAAATAAATTTGAACCATTAGTGTTCTCCGCGCACTCTTCCATTATTCAATAAGAAGTGATTACTGCAACCCTGGCATGGTCTCGACTGACCCAATAGCCGTCGACCTAAATAGTGCAGAGTGGCTGCAACAGCCGTCGCTCTACGCTAGGTCGTAGTTTACATGTTTCAAGACATAACTTTCTGAGCGGATATGTTATGGGCTTGTATTTTTAACAAGGGCACTTTATTCATCTACGTGGAATTTGTGGACTAAGGAAAAAGTGGGATATCCGCGAGTTTTCTCGTGCATTTTGCATTCTTTTCATTTCCCGATTTTCCTTAATTTCAATGATATTATCATTATCATCTATCCACAAAATGAATTTTCACAGCTATGACTGACAATGGTAAGGTACTGAGTATCGTAATAAAGATATAATAGTAGTCCTTGCTGCGTATATTTCCTCTCACATAACGTTTGAACTAGTAATCGTACTTGATGACAGATAAACCAAGCAGTTTATTTGAAGAGGCGATAGAAATGCGCTATATAAAGTTACTTAAAAATTAATGGAGCGGCAGCTGACGACACATTGTGTTCAATAGTTCGCTGCCATCGGTTTTAATTCATTTGTATAGAAGGTAATCTCCCTATTTTTAGAAGTGCCGTAATGAACCCATTGAAGCACATGCACTATAATAAATAGCCCATATACGTACTGTTATATTAGTGCACCATCGTTGACAAACGTCTTTCCCGACACTTTAAAATTTTAATGGAATAATTTTGTTTTAATTTGTGCCTGTTGTGTTAAAATCCTTTAGGAATACTCAACTTGTCCGGTATAATCTAAATTAACCATCATGATTGCCCGGTCCATCCAAGTGTTAGTGGTCTGGATTTAGTTGCTAGCGTCCATTTCGGGTCATGGCACCAGGGCAAGTAGCGCCATGAGCCACCCAGCCCTCTGACACGGAGAAGGGGCTCGCGGCGGAGGGAATTCCGCTGCTCGCAGCGAACTGCAGCGGGTTGCACTCTGCGGGAGGGTCGGCCAGGGGAAGGAGGAAGGGGAAGGCCGTATGCGGGCGTTTGCAGCCCTGGGGCAGAGGCCGGCGTCGGGAGGAGGGGGAGGAAGGGGAAAGAAGGGGAGGGAGGGTGTCTCGGTGTTCATGGGTGGGCGCGGAAAGGTCGGTCCGGGCAGGCGCTCGCGGTGAACAGTAACAGCGAGCCGTATGTGCTGCTCTACACGGCTGAAATTACTCTGGGCAAAAAGAGGGATGCACCTTGCGGCCACGTTGGTCGTGTTTCTTGTAACCAAAACAAACAACGCAAAATATTAATATACGTTTAAAGATTGTGACGATTGCAAAAACATCTTTAGGAGAATTGTTTAAATGATCTGATGAATGCCAATCGTTTTAACGTAAAATCTGTATTTTCTCTAAAAAATCTATACAGCAAGTTAAATTAGTAATGACACAGAAATGTACCTGTTTTACATTATTATGTCTGAATTGTGATAATTCACTGAATACAAATATCTTTTTTCTAAGAGACTTAAAGTTATTTATTTTGTAAATTTCAATTACGATGTACTAATTTTGAAAAATGTAGTTTTTTATATGTTATGTACCTTGAAACGTTATTTTAAATTAGATAATTAAAAAGTTTTGTTTAATAAATTCTCGAAAACGTCGCGGTATGTTCACACACATATTATTAGCTAAAGGAGGAGTTAGAATTGAGTATATCAAACAATAAATATTTTATTCAAGATATACAATTTAAAACTTTAAGTGAATCATTTCTTGTAAAAGAAATTAAAATTCCATTAATGCTGAAAATAGTAGTGTATTGTATTGTGGTGAACTAAAACAGTTGAATAAGAGTTCATTAGTTGTTTTAAACAAAAAGAAAAATACAGCATTTACCTACTACATTTATCATCTTTAACAGCTCAAAACAGTGATCATATTGCCTGTCATTAAGGCTTTTTTCTTTGTTGCTCTGCTGAATACTTCGTCGCTATACAATAAAACAGAATATCGCACTCTAAATTTCGTAAGAAATATTCGTTCTAATATGATAAAACACGCTCTCTCCTTTGCGCGATGAGTAAATCAAAGTGCATTGAACATTATTATAGATATTACTTTATCGGTATTTCTGCATTTTCTTCTTTCATGCAAGGGTGGATTTCGCGACGTTGAAGTGTCCGGTGTATTCGGCGATTAGTGTGTGCAATTTCTCATTGCGATTACTACTTCTATGAGATTATAATAAGCTCTTCTACAGACTAGAAAGACATCTTAAATCTAGATATGGAGAGAATCTTAAATCAATTAACCTGGATTTTATGGGGTCGTAAGTTGCTAATAATGAAGCGCTTAATGAAAATACGACGTTGAGAGCAATCCTAAATGTTTACTTTTTACATTAGTTTGGTACTTGTTCCGATGGAATTCGAATTCAGCCCACCGCCTCCACTGGGTGAAGCGTCTCTTCGTGGTTCTGCACTTCGCCTTTCAGCCGCGTGTAGCTGCTTTCCGCTCCCCTCCCCTCGGCTCCCACTCCCGCTGACGGCACATCGCGCGCCGCCCTCGCCCCGCCCTCCCTGCTGCATTCTCAACCACCAC
>BOPP01000034.1:6965036-6975988 GCA_017312745.1 Gryllus bimaculatus
ATTCGAGCGTCTTTTCAGTCGAATTATCCAAAAGTTGGTACAGCTCTTGACGGAAACGTGTTCAGAAAGTACGCTTCTTGACGGAAACGGAAAAAAGTTACAGGAGAGAGCAAAGCGAAAGAAAGGCAAATAGAGAACGCTACCTGAGAAGAAAAGTAGGAATGATCCTGAAATAATGGAAAGACTGGATTTCTCAGTAAACTGATGAATATGAAGTAGTTCAGGAGAAAAACTGATTTGTGAAGGGAAAAAGAGAAATAAACTATGCGGTTTAAAACTAAAAAAGAATACTTTTATCAGGAACTATATCGTAAGTGTACGATATTGTGGAATCCGCAAATAACAATACACCAAATTTTGCAACAAAGGGACCAGGTCTTATAAAAAAGTAAGAATACAAATGTTCATGTGCAATATAAAAGTATAGGTTCTTTCGTCTCAGGACACCAGAGACAGAGGCACGCTTTGACAGTGCTGCAAATACCACGTTTACAGATCTGGATAAGCCACGCACATCGGGCGTTGCCAACTGCTTCGGACTGAAGCGAAATGGACTTGTTTTCTCTAATGATGACGGGAGGAGTAAATTTAATGCTCGAAACTCTATAAACAATCGTGAAATGCAGGTTGCGTTCTGAAAAGAATACATGTTGAATAAATATGCAAATAAATTAGCGAAACACTGTGTATCGTTCCCACATTAATATTGACTTTCGGGGCCATCTACAATTGGATTCCTGTATATTATCTTTTTTCCTGAAAGTGGACTCGTTTATGATATTATTTGAAATCATGTATGGTTTAAACGAGATTTCAGAAGTTGATTTAATTTTTTTCGAGGAAAGGACGGGTGATGAAATATATGAAATAGCTCTCAATTTTTTGAAAGCCGAGGTAAGAGGAAATTTATATATTAAAATGTTTAGTTTCTCTTGAGGTTATTCGACAAAAAATTGCTTTTGGATGGCATCTAATAATTGAATTCAATTTATTAAATCCCAAGATTTCAAAGCATTCTTGTATATTCTGCACCATATTTAATAAAAAACAATTATCACTTGCCTGTATATGTATTTATATTAATACATCGAAGAAATTACCCCTCGTTTTATATTTATGTCTTCAGCGATTTCGATTTTACTTTGCAATTTCACTACTTATGCATTCTCTTTGTATCATTTGTGGCTTTGAGTGGAAATGTTCCTTTTTTTTGGACTTAATCTTCTTTCAAAGAAAAGAAACATTCGAGCATAATTTTTAAAGGATGATAATTTTATGTTAATGTATGATATTACAAAGAAAATATTAGCATCTTACATTGCTCATATTTGAGTAGTCGATACACCTCAAAGTGCTTTTCAATGCAGTTTTTCACCTCACATTTATCTTATCTTTACTGGGATTTAAATAAGTAAATACGAAAAATGTATCAAATGTGTCATTATATATCGTCCACACAACATATAAATAAACTATACAATAAATTAAACATATTAACAAAAACATTCTTCACGAATACTGCAACAATATTGTGTAGAATATATACGCATGGGAAACTCCGGAAGCTTGATTTTTGATTAAACATTTTTCCTGCACTCCTTCTGACCATAAACAGTTTTTGGGCACATAGAAAGACAAATATAATAATAATAATAATAATAATAATAATAATAATAATAATAATAATAACCAACAATAATAATATATATATATATTACAATTTTTTTTGCTGCTGGTGTAATTTGTCATACACTGTAATGTATAAAACATGCAGATGTGATCAAACTTAATGTCAATTAAGTTTCACCCCCATTGTAAGAGATTTGATCTACTGTGTAATAAATAAAAGAAATAATAATTTAACTAAATAATTAATTTGTAAAACATTATGAAAAAAGTCATCTCATTTAAGATAAATAAACGTAAAAACATTATCTATAAAACCATTTATCATGTAAGATCTTTGTTCATAATAACAATAGATAGTGTAATGGATAGTGTAATCATCAATGCTCATGGATAAATGAGGATTAATTATTTTATAAAAGCTATTTTATGATGAACACACAGACTATGTATTACATATTTAATACTTGTTCTTCCCTTCCTATTTAAGAAACAAGTGTGCTAGATAATCACATATGTTCTCGCATTAATTATTATGGCTACACAATATTATAATACCGCATGAAACTGCAAAAGTGTTTCCAACCATCGACATTTTATCTCGTTGGGATTCGAACTGAGATTCTTTGAACTTACGTTTCCAATTACGTTTCCTCCCACAACGCTCCTCTATTCTGATTCAACTTGATCTTCGAAATTGTGGTAGTAGGAAGACGCCGAATGAATCTCGGACTTTCGCAATTTTCAAAAAAGTTAAAGAGGTCAACGTAAATCACACCTATTTCGCATCACTTCCCCCAAACATCGCAATTAGCTATTTCTGTTTTGACGTGAAATAAGTACATAACTAATTTTTTTTCTTCAGAAACTGAGTGTTTTGTAATCCTGAATGAAGTGACTCACATACTGAAATGTAATGTTCTTTCCTTGAATATTGTGAACAAGAGTTTGCATGACTGCTAAGAATACAGATTTCGGTTCCAGACCGTCGAATTCTCCGAGAACCACCGAGAAACGTTCCCCCAGTCAATTTATCAGTCCACTAATCGCCATATTCGATGCGACAGTAGTACGGACACCCATAACCATGCAGGTATGCCGACTGCATTCTCACGATGCTCTTTGCATGGCTGAAAATGCGAACGTGAACTAAAAAAACGACAGTTGTTGATGGAGAGGCGGGGTCGGGGAAGAGTGGTCCTGTACATTTACACATGCCATTGTACAAAAGCCTGTGTAGCGCACCCTCCGAACCCGCGGTATAAATTCAGGTTGAATGGGCCCGGGCCCAGGGCGCGATCGCACAGAGAATAGGGTTAGCATTTCGTGTGCCGGGGTGGGCTGTGTTCTTTCTCGGCTAGCGTGCTTTTGTGTGAAGAACGAGCCTTGATTGCGCAACGTTATACCGCTACTATTTTTCCCTTTGTGATGCCGGGACACTCGGAAAACACTTTACCGATAGCAAGGTACCGAAAGTGCAGCACCATAAGTACGTGTGAGGCGCAACCTGTATTTGTCATTTAAAAATTGCTGATAAATATCTGTTGGTTGGGATATCTAAGAATTTGAGTATGAACTAATGTATAATTCCAGTGCTTGAAAATTTGTGTAGCGATGATGTATTGATACATAGTAATAAAATATTCAACAGCGAATAAAGAAAATAATTGTGACGGTTATAATAATAATAATAATAATAATAATAATAATAATAATAATAATAATAATAAATTAGAATTTCCTTCTGTGGATAGGAGAAAAGGATAAATTTTGATTAAAAATGATGAATTTTATAATATAAAAATTATTTTTAAAGTATCTGATATAGGTAACACACAACCATAAAAGTACTGATTACTAAATACTGGAAAATAAATATTCAATGAACTGCTACCCTGACTAAATAAACGTGATTTTATAAGCCGGCATTGTGTAATTTATTATTACTCTTTCAAAATTAATAAAAACAAAATTAACAATGTATAAAAAACGAAAATATATGAAATTTTGGTAACTTGATGTGCAAACCCCATACGAACGCGTGCCTTACGGAAAATACGCTAAACCGGCACCGCAAGCTAGCGGAACCTAGTCCGCCATGAGTCTAAGCGACACCTAAAGAGAACCTCTCCTGCTGGCAGTTGCAACTGCTGTGCGTTGCCGTCGCTGCAGGCAGTGAGGAACGACTAGTCTTCGAGTAAGTGTGTGTGACTGCAAGTACTCGTCCAAGTGCTCGTCCAAGTGCTCGTGCAAGTGCTCGTGCAAGTGCTCGGGCAAGTGCTCGGGCAAGTGCTCGGGCAAGTGCTCGTACAAGTGCTCGTACAAGTGCTCGTACAAGTGCTCGTACAAGTGCTCGTGCAAGTGCGCGTGCAAGTGCGCGTGCTAGTGCGAATGACAGTGCGATTTCTTATGTGCGTTTGTGCAAATTGACGACAATGTTTTCGTGCAACCTGACATGCATATTACCGAGTAAATTAGCGTGAAAGTTAGCGTGCAATTTGGCATGCAAGTAGGTGAAGTAGGCGTCCATGCGGATATACATCCGCGCGTATTTGCAAACTTTGTACGTTGTAGTATGTGTGAGTAGATCAGAGGAGTCTGAACAGAACACTATAACGCAAAACAATGGGAGTCGAATCAGTCAGTACAGCAGAAATCTGCCGTTTCACAGCCTGCGAAGTCGCAAATCTCCGTGGAATGTCCGTCAACAGCAAGAACGACAGCCAACCGCCATGCCCCAACGCAGTGTGCAACGGTAAACGTCAGTAAGCCGCGATTATATAACGAAGTATATCGTTACGTCGACTTAATCAAGAAATATTTGAAGGCTTTTTTCATCTTCGTTTGGTCATAAGGTCTTTCAAATGTTTTATTTGTACAAGGTTTTTACAAATATATAATATACAATACAAATACACAATATACAATATTTGAAGAATTAAGGATAAAATCTACAATTATATCTACAACAATGTACAAGCTAATTCCAGGAATGTCTCTTTCAGTAGTGGGTACATAGTATTTCTAAATAATATGAGAGAGAATTTAAGGAAGGTAGTTGAAAGAAAATGGATAGTTTTAATAAATTGAAGTTTGGAAGTTATGATGGTTGCAAAAAATCCTCAGACAATAGAGTTTTAATTCTAGGATTTGGATTAACCGTTTCTCCTATTGAAAAGTTAGTTATTACTGGTCATCATAAAAGTGAAGCGTAGAAATAAGTGGAAAGTTTTTCATTAAGATTTTTAAAGGGCCTATTGATTGTAATTTTGGTTTTTGCTTATTTGGAATGAACTATGAACTTGTAGTGGACAACATACAAATTTATTTTGAATTGCTTCTAATTTTTCTATATGAGTATTGGCAGCCACTCCCTGAAGGCTATATGAAGAGAATTAATTTGTAATGGGCTGTTGATATTGACACGTAATGAATATGATTATTAGTCATGTAATATAATCTTTGATACGTGTATATTTTGCATTGAAATAAGTTTGAGTAAGAAACTGTTGACTCGTAAACCAAGGGTTAAGATAATGGTTCCATTTTTGTCCAAATACTGAATGGCTTCCTGAAATTACATGAATGGCATTCCATCTACAGTGAACGCAAAAGGTGTAAGCTTTCTCAGAATATAATTTCATCGACATGGGAAAATCGCCAAAATGTAGTCCTCAAAGCTGTTTTACCAAGGGCGTTCTTCTGGAATTCCTTTGTGAAGTCCTGGAGTTCTTGAGACCTTTACGTTATGGCAAACGACAATTTGAATAACAATCATTATGTTTGCTTGTCATGGACAAATAAAATATTGCAATTAAAATTTTATAGATCAAAAACACAAACTTCTTCACTTGTCATCTGCACCTTCTAAATTGGCTTACGTTGGCAAGTGCTGGGTGAACTAGGAGAAGCGCTGTATATGTGTCCTTATTGAATTCAGTTTTCCAATAACACCGACTGTCTTGTGTTGATAAGCAATCGTTCCTACCAGAGGTTTCCCTCTATAAAATCGTTGTAGTAGTGTAAGCAACGGTTTAAACGTTTTGCCCAGCTGCTGTAATATCGAGGAACGCTTGTTCCATGCAAATGTTTATCCCACCAACCGAACTATTATATCCGTGGCGAACGAGCCATGTAATGCGATTATTCAGTAAGCTTTTCACCGCAATAGCGTTATTATAGTTTGAGTGCAATTTGCGACGTGTCGAAAAGTGGATTTTTTTATTTGGTTTCGGAAAGACTTATGCTCTCCTCATTGCACAACAACCGCAGCGTATTTTTAATAACTTATTGTTCATTGGCACGTTTTCCAACATTTGCGAGCAGCGGCTTAAGTTATCCTTCTCACAAGGGACGAAAGCGAAATTTAAATTTTCCCTTTTCTTAGAATTGCCTCACTATTTCAGAAATAACGGAAGCAATTTTTCCTACTCTGGGGAAGAAATATATTTTTGCACTAGAAAATACGTAAACTACTGCCAAAACCAAGGACAAGCGTTACATTTTATAATTGATGGGTAAATTTGAATAACTTCCAAAAAATTATTACATGTATAATTTGGCGTCAAAAATGAAAATGCCTTTTGAAATGAAAAAAAAGGAATAAGAATATGTTAGTTGTGTGTGGTTCTTCATTACTGTATTTATGTTCGAGATACAGTTCACGTTCAGTGTGGAAATGATAAACACTTTATTCTTAAATTATGCATCACAAAAAATATTATTATTATTATTATTATTATTATTATTATTATTATTATTATTATTATTATTATTATCTGTTCTTTATATTATTATACTACGATTATTTCTTTTCCATAAACATCTACTTAACACCTTAGATACAAAAATATCCTTAAAAATGTCTGCAACAAATATATACTAGATTTACTCAGTAGCACCTTCATCATGACAGAAATTTGCCATCAATTTTCCACGGTTTTCATGATGTAAATCTATGAGGTTGTGAGTTTGGCTTTGGGAGGGGAAAAGAAATATGCTGTCAGGTTGTAGATGCAATATTAAATGATTACAGTATTGGGAAAAATATTCGCATTGTTAAATTCTACATTGGTCATTGCATACAAAATTTTCCCTCGACCGCAAGAGCCGTGAAATTTTTCTATAGATTTGTTTTATAACGGTTTGGTTTTTGAAGTACTTTCCGAGTGATTAGTGTAACTGAATCTTAAAGGTTCTCGGAAATTTTACATCTTGTTTGCAGGCGAGAATCGAATGAACTGTGTGCATCAGTAGATCCCTCTTTCAAGAGAAGTTTCCGCGAAGGATATTGCCAAGTTTCTAAGGGAGAAATTCCTACGGAGACGCGCGAACGGACCAACGAAGAAAACTCCCCGAGAAATCCACCCGAGTGAAGCAGCCATTTGCAGTCCAGCCTGTTAGTGCTGTAAGACGCGGTGCGTCCATTTACTTTCCAGTAATGATTAACTTTGTTTGGCATTCATTAAAAGCTTTTAAATATTTGTGTCAAGCACATATGAGAAACTTCAAACAAAGAACGCCCTGAATTCCACGGTTCCCGACACTCGTAATTTCCAAGGCCCCTCATTTCCTTTCAAAGCGTCCGCTTACTCCCCGCTGCGCCTCTCCAACCTTCTAGCAATGCGATGTTCTCATTCTATAGAACTTCCCAGGCTGCCTTCGTCTGCGAGAGGCGAGATAAATGGATGGCACTGTAGATGACTGCTCCTGTTTTCCCACGGGCGTGCTTAGAAGGGAAAACGCAATTCTATGGTACGTTCAGTTCGAAACATTAAAGCAATTTGTGCAATCTTGATGTTTTCTACAAGTAGTTCTGGAGTAATAGTAGAGCAGATGGAACAAGCTACGTACGTGTTTCGATTAAGCCAATATTCATTACATTCGTAAATTACCAAATAGTATTGAATAATTCTCTTTGAAGTTCTTTTAACTAGCGGCAGTTGTTTATCGTTCTTATTTGCACTACATTGCGTGTTTGGCGTCGAGTCTCGATCAAAGGGCTGTCTCTTGACAAACTATTTTACATAACACCGTTATTTACAAATTTAAAAGAAAACACAAGCAAAATGCGAGATAGCGCGCGGAGTTGAAGGTTGACGGAGTGCTGCGAGCCAGAGGGCGTGGGCGAGGGCGCGAGCGCGGGCGGGCAGGGCGGGTGCCGCGTGGGGAGGGTCGAGCGGGCAGGCGGTGCGGGGCTGGGCGGATAGCAGGACCGGTGGGGGAGCGGCGGGGTAAGGATGGCGCGGGATATGTGGCTGGGAGGGAAGGGGAGTGCCGGCAAAGGGTGGAGTAGTGTTTGCTTGGAGGCGAAGGCAATGCGGTGTGAGCGGTTGAGGTGGGCGGTGGCGGGGTCACGGGGGTGCCGGTTGGTCACAGTAACTGCATAATGGTTCTCGACGTATCAAATACTATGGAAATTAGTCCCATAAGTGTAGTACCTGAATTATCCAGATATATGAGCTTCTCTCACCTCCTCTGGAACGAAGGAGACTCAACACCGACTTACACGTCCACTTGCAGGATTTCCCCCTACAGGTACCTTTCCCAGCATGCCTCACCCAGCTGGGACAAGCTCTAATCTCCTGAACTGTGGTTATGTAGTGCGTGTCAATGATTTGTGTATAAGGGGAGGGGAGGTGGCAAGAACGAGGAAGAAAAGAACGCGCGGTCCGCGGCACGTTTGTTACGGTACTGCATCGGTATTCGCCTCGTATTGATCGGAGAAACCACGGGAAATATAAGAAATAAGTGTAGCCTGCCGCAAGAGTTCTCCTCCTGCGTATCCAGGTATCCAGTTAGTGTAGGAAGTAGCGCTGGAATCGGCCGGGAGCCAGTCGTTCATGCGTGTAGGAGCACTCGTGCTCCGAACAACCGTGAATGACGCAACTAGAGCAGAGGTGTGAGAAACGGAATGCGTCAGTGAAGTCTGTGTATCGTTGGCCGATTTCTGATATTTTTATTAACATCCTCGAAAGACGTTTGTTGAACAGGATCCAAAAAATAAATAAAAACAATATTGACATTGTTACTAATGAACGAAACGAATGTCTCCAAACTTAGGGTTGTGTGATGTGGAGTAGTGAGACATTAAAATTTGCAAGTTGACTATGTCATTAAAATACAGTAAACAAAAAGCAGTATATTAACACATTGAGACATGATTTCCTTGACATGAATGTTTATTACAGTATAAGCTTAATACAGCTATCAAATATTGTGAATATGTATTTAATGTCACTCTAAAAATATATAGGAAAAGGATATATTTTTCACTACTACAAAAAAAAAAAACAACAGAAAATAAGTGAATTGATAAAATTTGATAGTGTAAATTTCATTAATCTATTATATTATTGTTTGTTTATTTCACAACACATGTTTGAGTTATATTTCACTGAGTTTCAGTGTATACTCACTGAGTGAATCGCAGTGTATTTCACTGCGTTTGAGTGTATATTTTGATTGAGTGTATAGCATGTTTGTATAATTCACAGTGCAGGTCTGCAAGCGTATTTTAAAACCATAGTGCACAAAATTCTGTCTTTAGAATAACTTTTAAGTTGGTTCGTATTACATTCACCAAATTTCATTGTTACATCTTATCATATAAAATCTGAAAAATACAAAGTTTTTGTTAAACAAATATAACTGGGAAAAGTCTGACTTAAACATAAATTTGTGTTAAATAGACTAGAACGAGCTATCCTGTTCCGTAAAACCCAATTTTCTGGGTCCGAACCTAAATAAATCTTAGATTATCAATAAACACAGTGAACTTATTCTTGAAAGCAAAGGATATCACTCATATTTCTGTCGTTTAGACGTAAAGGTATTCTTACATTAATATGAGACAAACCGTAATTAATGCTTATGTTGCTCGTATAAAAGTAACGATTTTTATTAAAGGGAATGAACTTTTTGGTTTTACACAGAGTAAACTATGCATTAGTTTCAAAGCCTTCCTTGCATGCAAAAAGACCTGCGTACAACCTGTTTTTCTTGTATGTCCGAGTACTTCCGAGTCCTATTTTTCTCGTTCACGAGTGTGTTAGAAAGTCAATTACATGAAATTTGCATATTGTAAAATGCATTCTGGCACCGAGTCATTTATTTGTTTTTCATCAATGGCAACACTAATATACTAGTACTTTCGATATTTGGAAACGCTCTCAGTGGGTCACTGAACATTGTGTTATTGGATGTCATAATTTGTCATTGACGTGCACAGCCATGCTTCCGTTGACGTGAAACCAGAAACTCCTAATTTATTAGTGATTCAAGTCCCGTCAACTGCTAAGGTCATTAGTCCCATAGGTGTAGTACGTGTTGTTATCTCGAACGTTGGTGATCTTCCCCACTGAATGGCGATACTGCGCCAACCGCAACGTTGGCTTGTTGGGGTTTCCCTCCACCAGGAATGTCCCACCATCTGGCATCCCAAAAGTTCAAATCTCCCAATTGGTCTCGCGACAAGTGTGGTAATGTAGTGCATGTTAGATGTGGGTGTAAATGTATGTACGTAAGGGGTGATGATAAAATAAGGAAGAGGAAGGGAAGATCGCGCCCGCTTCGTGTCCCATTTCACAGGGGAAATGGGACACTATTCCGTCATTCGCATTTGGGACTCAAACTTTAGGGTCTCCCGGTCAGAAGCACTGCAGTAACATCAGTTGATGCCCTGAGCTACATTTGCCGGTCTAGAAACTCTTGGCTCACGTGGTTTTTCATAGAGGCATACGACTGCATCGCTTTGCGACGGAGCGATCTTATAACTTGTGTAATGTCTGTAAATGTGAGTTTTACTTACACAGTAATTTATAAATTATTTACATTGAACGCTTTCTGTAGTTCTAGCAGAAACACAAAATTTTGACGAAGGGGGACAATTGACAATTGATAATATCGTATAGAATCATAGTAATATTGCCTTACACGAATGATGATAATAAAAATATATTATTATAAATTAGAAATCACCAAGTTTCACTTAGTCTCAAGAACACGTTAAGCTGCAAGAAAAATAATATTCAAACGAAAAAGTAGCCAGCGGCGATTTCCCGAAGATTAGAAACCTTCCTCTTTCGAATGTTTCAAACCGGATCGGTTACGAAATGTGAGTTGACATGCAGCAACAGCAAGGGATTGTGATGCAGTGGCGATGGGGAGGCAACGGAAGCTGGTAGAGGTGGAGATGTAAGAATACGTGTGTAGGCGTATTGCGAAAGAAGTACTGCTTAGTGCTGTGAAGGCGTTTTGACGGGATGTCGCAGAAAAATGGGCAGCTGGGCGAGTGAGACAGGGGAAGGATCGAGGGGAGAGAGGGT
>BOPP01000034.1:6983590-7008796 GCA_017312745.1 Gryllus bimaculatus
ACCGCGCAAGACCTCCTCCTCCCCGCGCGCCCTCCTCCCTGCTCTCGTCCCAGCCCCGCATCCGCCCCCGCGACAGACCTCGGCCCCTCCTCCACCCCCGTGTGTGCAGTTGGCCCCTGCGCAGCTTCCTCTCCGTCCCCTCTTGGGCGAGTGGCCTCGAACCAGGCCATCCTTTGCCCTGGGCTTCCGCGTACTATATGTTCGCCAATTTTCTGAGAAGACGTTTCTCGGATGTTTACTTCCTTTGATTCCACGGAGAATGCCAATTTTGTTTTCATTATTTTGACGCATTTTAATTCTGAATAGTACCAGTGAATTCCCTTAACTAGATTTAAATCGTCGTGTGGTGAAGCCACGGCCACGAGACGCTTCCGTCCTCGCGCCGGGAAACCAGCACCCTCCCCCACACCGCTTCCCCTAGACAGAGCTTTCTCAGATATCGGGCGGCCAGTGTGTCCCATCTAGTCTTATCCCTCCCCTCTCGCATCTTCAGGGAATGGTGGAGTGAAACCAGCGGATACCCCCTTACACATCGGACTGGCCTCCCGTGTCATACGCAAGAATCGGGATCTCCGAAGGGTCGCCAGTCGCCAACTCACGGAGTTCGCCTGAGGTAGGCTTCGACACATCCGACCAACCGACATTATCAATTGTTTCAACGAAATGCTGAGAAATATGGCATTTATCATTCTCGGACATTTTAATACTCCTGTATATGTTCCCAATTCCTGATCTAGCTAGTTTCGCTGCTTTGTATTCTGGCTTCATTCTTCCCTTTCTAACCCACATAAATGATTGGTCTTTGTTTATTTGTGTCCTGTCTACTATGTTTAGGTATTTTTAATGTCTTATGTGTGTGTTGTTTCTCCTAGACTTCTTTAATATTTTTTCTGTTACATTTCCAATCAAGTTACTTAAATATTTCAGTTACTATGTTATTCTACTTTTCTTGCATTATTTTTCAATGTTTCATGCCACACTTATAACGCCCCTTCTCTGCACTATTTCGGTTAGATCTAATAGATAATCAGCAACATAAATGGATTATTTTGATCACTGACTGCATATTTACCCCATTCCGACTACCGCGTAATTATGCTGCTGATTTTTCTCGGTAACTTGTGCTAAGACCAATTCGCTCTTTCCTGCTTCTCTAATAACCCAGTCGCTTGGAAAAGTGACTCTACCCTTCACCCAGGTACGATATTAGGAATCGCATTAGATCGAGAACGTACGAATTACATGACATGTTTGCAGGATCACTGCTTTCTGTCCATCATCCAGAATTGTTGAGGTAATCTCATTTTCTTTAGATTCCTTCTGAATGTTTTCTCCATTATACCATCAGCCGAAATTAGATGTCAAACTCAGCAATTTCCAAAGTTGTTTTGTTTCTAAAGTAAGATCTTCATATTTAGTAACTTTCTAGGTCTCTATTTTTATTACGTTTATGATAAAGGCACAACATTGCTTCTTCCTTTTTTTCCATCAATTAAGACTATGGGACGTCTATTGAATGCCACTGTTTTTTTTGTGATTCTGTTACAATAAATAATAGTATTCTCTCATTCCAATATGGCGTGATGGGTTGTATTTTTTTAATACGGTGGAAATTCACTGTTCAACACTCCATGCTTTATTGCCCGTTGTCGATAAACTCTTGGTTAGTTGTTTGTGTCTTCTCAAGTATGCGTTGTCGGCAAGTGCAGTACACCAAAACATTATATGAGATATTTATTGGAGCTAATGTTCGGTGGCAAACATGATTATAATTAAAAGTTCATAAGTTCTAATTAGTTTTTTATTATATCTAAAATTAACATTTTGTCCTTAACTTCCTTTCAGTTATACCGTAATAAACATATCACTCAACTGTAGTCCACTTCACTACATTTAGGGATTTCTACACCATAAGTTTCATGGACGGTCTGATCTTTTAATTCTACCAATATCCGACCACGCTGTTGGTGATTCATCTCGAGGTTCGTAGATCGCTTTAGGAAATTTGCTGTGCACTCTACCTGTTGTTGCAAGTCCATCAGATCTTCTTCGATTGTCGTTTTTGGCTTTTAATTGTTTCTGCTGCAGTTGTAGTACTCGTATTGAATGCACCCAAATTCAGTGGAGTGTATCCGTCAACACGTTGTACAGCCATTTTCATTAAGTCACATACACAAGACGATAGAATTTGCTTCATTTTGCTTTATTTGGTTTGGCAGTCTCTCAATGTTTATCAGACCCCGCTTCTTCCAATGGGGATGCATACAACCTCTTTTGACAGAAGATATTATGTGACGGCAACGGAATTCAGTTGCCAGCCTCCAAGTTATCTAGTTCTTTATCTTGTTAGTTATCTATCTAGTTCAGCAATTTCTGCGCTTGACCACTTGAGAGTTCTTAAAGAATACGAAAGTGTAGGTATTGCCTATCGGTTGATTGCTTTGACTTGGTTATTTCCATTTAATTCATGTTCAGTATTTTTCTAACTTGTTTTGTCTTGTCCCAATTTTTTACTTGTCAGCCAGAGCTTTCTTCTTGCTAGAATGATCTATTAGGTAATTTTGGAGTATACTTAAGTATTTGTAAACCTTATAAGGTGGTAGTTCCTCAGTGTCTCATTCTACTACCCACAAATTTAGCTCTACAATAAATTATTTATTTTTATATGAAATTTGCATCAAGAGACAATTATAGCATCCTCGCATGAAAAGGTGGCGAAAAAAGATCAATCTTCTCACATTATTGTTTGTTACATTTTCCATTTCATGTGTAAATGTCAATTATATACTCTGAATACTAGTTTAGATTTTCTTCCATATCTTCCTTTATAATTTGGTTTTCATTTGTGCCAACGATTTGTCGGAGCGATTTTTATTCTGATTAATCTACTAGTCTTCTATTTCTTTGTGTTGGAGTAAAATAATGCTCATTAAAAATTTAATGAGCATTATTCCAGAATATGACCGGGATGCAACGATATACGGCTCCCAATTTAAGCACATTTTCCCTAAATTAAGAACTCCACCGTTCATCCTCTGATTTCCTGAGTACTCCGCAGCGCCCTCCGTTAACATCGGCTTGCTCTCCTCCCCTGTTGGAGTTCTGTCGCTCTCACGTCACTACTGCTGCACCCCTGACGTTATTATATTGCCACGTATCGCGTTCCTACCCCCCTGCTACTGATTTTCTCCGGCCCTGCCTTCACGCGGCCCTCCTCCCGAGCTTCCTCAGCTGTCTTCCGCTCTCCAGTCTGCATCATGTCTCCTTCTAGGCTACCTTCTGGTGCCCTCCCATCGTCCTTCATCAAACCTTCTTGCCGCACTGCTGCCATTCTTCCATATTCACCCTGTCGACCTTCGTTTGTCCTTACTTCTCAGATCTCTCTTGTTGCGCTCCCACAACCGCATTGTTTCCCAATTTGTGTCTCAATTCCCGTGCGTCGGCCGCTCTTCGGTTACCGAATCGATGCTTCCTGCTGCTCCCCACTGGCCGTTCCCTTCCTTCCCATCCCCCGTCACCCTTCTGCTGCCATAATGGTCCCCTCCCATGTCCCCCACATATTGTCCAGTAGTTTTCGGTGGTTTCTCTGATCAGTAACTAGGCCAATGCCGGACTAATACACTAGAAAGCGGGCCACGAACCGCGCGTGATCTTTCCCTCCTCTTCCTATTCTCACCCATTACTTTACAGATACATACTTACATGCATTGAGCGAAGTCCCTACAAACCGACGTGTAGGTCAACACTGGATCTCATGATCTAACGTGGAAGGAACTCCGACACCTCTCACGATAAAAGCATGTAGTACACTTACGGAAAATAACCCTCCCTTTTGAAGCGGTCATAAACACGAAATAAGCAATCAATCAAACCTTTTGAGGACCCCTGCCCTTTTGCGGACCCTCTGTCGCACTCCTGCTGCCCTCCTGTCGACATCCTGTCACCCTCCTCTCCACTCTTCCCACACCTCCGAGGTTTTCTCTTCATCCTCCTGCCGAAGCCCTATCGCGCTCTCGTTGCCTGCCGCCGCCCTCCTGTTGGCTATTCCACACCTACGCTTAGTTTTCCCCCTGCCCTTCTGCCGAGGCCTCACCGCGCTTTCGTTGCCCACCGCCACCACCCTCCTCTCGGCTCCGCTTAGTTGTCTCTCCGCCCTCCGTCGCCGTCCTGTTGGCTATTCCACGCATTCGCTTAGTTTTCCCCCTGCCCTCCTGCCGACGCTTTACCGCGCTCTCGTTGCCCGCCGCCGCCCTCCTGTTGGCTATTCCACACCTACGCTTAGTTTTCCCCCTGCTCTCCTGCCGAGGCTTTACCGCGCTTTCGTTGCCCGCCGCCGCCGTCCTGTTGGCTATTCCACACCTACGCTTAGTTTTCTCTCCACACTCCTGCCGAAACCCTACCGCGCTCTCGTTCTCCGCCACCGCCCTCCTCTCGGCTCGTCCACACCCCCGCTTGGTTGTCTCTCCGCCCTCCGTGCTCTCGTTGCCCTGCGTCGCCCTCCTGTCGCTTCTTCCGCACCGCTTAGCTTTCCCTCCGCCCTCCGTCGGCCCGCAGCCGTCCTCCTGCCATCGGTCGGCGACCCGTCGGAAATCGGTCCCGGAGGAGCGATCTCTTTCCGAATATCTGTTTGGTGCTCGACGCAACGGGTATGAATATTTTATGCATCAATTGACATCGTAACTGCGTCGCGACGGCGGGGACCCGCGGTAGTTCGTTGCGTGGCGTGGCGGCAGAGGCCGGCGGCGGCGGTGGCGGCGGCGCGGCAACGCGGGGTGGGAGACGGTGGGGAAACGAGGCAGAGAACCTCTTGGAGCGTATGAGGCAGCGTCTTATTTTGTCGGCGTGTTCCGTTGAGAGACGCTCCCCCTCTTTTCTCCGTCAATCTTGAAAGACGCGCGGCAACGCGCCGGCAGCGGCCTCTTTCCCTGCGTAGTTCGCTTTTTGATTTTGGCTCCGGCGGCGTTGCCGCGCGATGGGGTAGCTCGGTGGAGTGTTTGTGTCTTCTGCCGAGCACGGTGGAGTGGTATTGAGGAAATTTTCTAGCTGGCTCTTTTTTTTTTGAGGGATTGGGAGAATCTTTTCATGTTTTGGAGAAATGTCGGAATTGTTTCTTTCGATCTTTTTGATGTTTGTGCTGTCTGCCGATCTTGTTACTGTTTCAAAAAAATGAATTATATACTGCAGGGGAAAATAATCAGACGAGATAGAAAAGTTTTGAAGTCAAATAACAAACCTAGAGAAATGTGGAATATAGTTAAAATGCGCATTGAGAGTGTAAGGGGCACCGTGGAATTATTAAGATGAAAAAATGTCGGGAAATAAATAACTCGATGTTAGTAGACGACCTTATTTTTTAATACTGCAGAAAACCTTACAAATACTTGAATCTTCAAAATTAGTCTTGATGTGAAATGCATTCACCTGCCCTTGGCGCTTTCCGAAGTGTTCTTCCCATCAACTATCAATCTGTTAAAGTAATTTGCGTGTATAGACCACGTTCCAGATTTCTCACTGGATTCTTGCGCATATGTTATAGCTCAACCGCTAACACATTCTTTCAAGGGAGTATTCAACACATGCCGCATTGTTATCTTTTGTACTGTATAATTTTAAAATGTTAAGTATGTCTATAACTACTATGCTGAGATGGTTTCTTGCTTCGCTTACGTAAGAAAACGTAAATGTCACCTAGGAAGACGCAGTTTTAAGTTTTATTGAAGTTTAATAAATACGTCAACAAGAAATCAAGAGTCAAATTTACAGATATTTTTTAAAATATGCACTGCTGTAATGGCATTTTAAACAAGGTGACAAAACGACATTAAATATCATCGACCAAATTCTCGCTTTTGCATTATAACATTTTTCTTAAGACTTTTTTCTGTACATATCGCATAATTCCTCTATAAAAATATAACGCAGCTTTCATAAATTGATCTTTTAGAAGCAGTCTTATTGATTTTCCAGATAATGTTATTTTATTAATTAATAAACAAATAAACTAATAATCGATATTTTTTATACGTGTGGAAAGAATTTAATCTTATTGATTGTAATATTTTTGTTTCCTTGCTGTCTTTATTTGGAATTTAAAATACAGCTCTAGAATGCTCTAGATATATAGTTCTATCTTCGTACTTCAGCAGCCAGCCACAATGACTGGAGATGTTTTGGAACGAACAAACTGTACTTATTAATCTCCCGATTCCCCGATAGAAGTTCCCCGATAGAAGATGTATAAGCTTGATATTTTCTCTCTTATGTAAACGATGGTACGGTTTCTTCGGTATGGAACTGTTAAAAGTTCTGGGTGCCTAAAAACGGTCAAGAGCTTTATTCCGAATGTTTGAAATAGATGCAATTATAATAAACTAGTAGTAAATGAAGGGGAAATCGGGTCATTAAATGCTCATATTACTAACTCACTGTAATATTACTTCAAAAGAACAACAAACAATTGTGTGAGGTTAAAAATACAGTTTGTAGAACTTTCATCAAAATTGAAGTAGAACATGTATATGATGAAACTCAATGCAAAATTAAGTAGTCTTGTTTTGCTTTGAGAATATTTCCCAGCAAAATTAATACACGTTTGCCACGTATATTTTTGTAAATGGCCATTCACTCATCTAAAATAGCGTAATTGCTGGGGAAATTGCAAAGACTGTTGAAATATTTTCATAATACAGAAATGTATTTTACCAATGAGTGTGAATATCTACGAGAGCTATCAGAGGCTCTGTAGGGTATTTACAACTGCAGAGTATTTACAAATACATTTCAATCTATTTCATCAGAAGACTTAATGCTGAACGTAAGTTTTATATCAGCTTTGACAATCGTACTTACCATTAATATAGGAGAGTTCCTACTCATAAAATATTAGTAATCAGCATCTCAGCTAAAGACGTATTCAAATTCCTGGCCAATATTGTACTCCCAAAATTATAGGATATTGAATACATTTTCATTAATCTGTTCATCCTACATTAAATATCAATGTTTTTCAAGAACACTGCAATGCGTGTACTCGTTAACTATATTTATCGTTTTTAACTTCTTTGAGTGCTCTAAACTATTTTTTCCACGGATCAAAGAAGAGACGCTAAAAACAATTGCCCGGTTTTCATATTCGTTTAACTCTCTGAATATTCGAAAATTGCAAATTTAGAAGTAATGCAAAAAAGTATGTACTGTTGTAGCACGGTTAGTTTATTTTATGCTCTCTATGCCTTGTGTTTAGGCTCACAATTAACAATATTTTAATGCAACGGGATTCAAAAAATATTACTTAATTCTAACTAGGAAAAGTTTACAAATTAATAATTGATATTTTACCTGTAATATTGCAATCACCAAATGATAGTAAAACGAAGAACGATGTGAGTACATCTAACGGAAACATCCAATGTACTGAGTATCGTTCAACTCGAATGTTTATGCCAGTAAAAATGAATAATTAACGTTCTATTGATACATATATTTTTAACAGCTTCTCTCATTATGAATCTTAATAAAAGATTTCTAATAGAAAATCTCTCTGACGATAACGCAATATTGAGATTATTATTCGTTTTGTCAAATAGAATGCAATCTCTTTTACACGATGTCGTAAATGATTACGAATAAATAACGCTCATCGAACTGATATTAGAAATATATAATGTGCCCTTGTCAAATATTAGAGCAGAAAGTAATCATGAGTGGTTTTGAAATAAGATTTTTTAGCTTTGATACAACGGTCTTATTCAATTAGCCACAGTTAATGAAAAATAGTTTATTACTGTCATCATCGAACAAAAAACATTCAATATTAAAATTTTGAATGGATCACTTTGATTGTATTGTAGCAAAGCGAATTACATTATCATTCCTTCAAGTAATAAAAAATTCTGCATTATAAATGGAGGTTTCCATTTAACATTTTGAAGTTGTTTCGATTTTAGCGCCATCTATCAAGAATCGAAAAACAGTTTCAGACAAAACCTCCGTATTTTGTGGCCTAGAATCCTAATCCGCAATAAAAAAGGGTTTCTATTAAACAATTCGAAATTGCGCCTCGCCCCACCCTGAGGGGTCGGGTTAGGGTGTCAGGTTTGGTATGAATTAATAGATTTTTAAAACTTATTGAATACGTACTTTTTTATTTTTCGCTCACAAATATTTTTGTAAGATATTTGACCATTGCGGAACTTTCAGTTCACCTGTATGTATCTTAGTTTGATCTGCATCTAACAGTATGTCATGTCGGCGATTGCTCTTTCAATTTACGCTCTACAGTTCGAATTGCGCATTCTCATTAGTGGTCCCCCCTCCTAGATTGAGTATCATCTCGTCCTTCTCAACTCTCTGCATTTGCACTCGAGTGGCTCGCGCGCCGCTCCCGAGGTTGGTGAAATTGCAAAATACTATGCAGACCTCCCCTACTCCTAAGTATCATGATATATATTCTATTTCCATTCTATTATAAATTTTGAGTTTTGATAACGATAAATTCCTTTTTGCTTTCTTTTCTTTTTTCTTCTATGGTGCCGTCACGATACAATCACCATACCAACATCAAACAACACCACACAACACACACAACCACACCACCAACACCACTATATACTATTCTATATATAATAACTCTATATTACTATCTATCTATATAATAAATTCACTAAATAAATCATATAGATTAATCTTCATAAATAACTGTTTTGAGCTCTTCCCTCATTATTTTTAAAATGCGAGAAAAATGAAGGATCTTATTAGTGACAGTCCTGAAAGACATTTATCACATTCATTCATTTTCATGTGATAAATGAGTTGAATTGTATTAATTTAGTCAGGCCCTTGTTTTACTGGAATCATTTTCAACATGCAGCACACAGCTATTAATAAGGTTACAACTAATAAAATAGTTTCATCAAATGTAAAAATCTTTATCTTTCATATATTAATCGTTATGTTCCACAAGTATCAAATGACTTAGGTCAAACGAGGGATCAAATAATACAAAGTAATAAATTAACATTTTTAAATTGAGTTTTGCTTAATATTATTCTGTTTTTTGATGGGTTAGGAACTTGAGATTTCAGTATTTGCTCTTAAACGTAGACAATATTTCGCAAAATAATATTAAATTATTTCAGATTTAATCTTACTGTGTCTAATTCTATTCGGCAACTGCGTTTAGTGCGAAGTTTTCAAATGAAACGTTAATGAAAGTGTTTTCACGTTTTTCCGTATTGTTTTTTTGAAATTTAATGCAACAATGCAACAATCTGGATTAAAATTTAGAATTCAAATATAATATATTGTGTGCGTGTGTGTGTGTGTGTGTGTGTGTGTGTAGTAAGATATAAAACAAGACAAAACTCTCCAAGCAAATATGTGGGTTGATGTAAATTATTCCATTGTTGGTACAGACATATTTTGTAGTAACTGAAGCGAAAAAATGTGGGTTGTGGTAACACTTACCGAAGTTCCAATAGAATCAGCCACGAACTGAAAAAGCTTTATGATTGAAAATACCATGGTAGACCAGGAAACCACTGGGCCCACGGGTGGTTCAGTGCCTCACGGAGGTCCGCACACGGCGCCTATGATGCGTCAACCACAAAAATAGCTGGGCCAAATTTTACTATTGGTTCTGGTTTGATGAACCGTATTTCAATGTGCGGCAACCATTCTTTTTTTTCAGTGTTCGAAAGTTCAGAGCGATAAAATAATATTTGCGAATGCCATTATTCACTTTTTTATAGATTAATATGAAATTTTATTTTTACACAGACGAAAGTAGGATATTTGTAGGAAAGTGTTATATTTACGTTTATTAAAATACATTGCACTGAACTACAATGAGATTTCTTTCAATAATAATTTCTAATTTCGTTCAGCCAAGCGAGGAATATCAATGTTACACAACCCTGATCGCTCATTGAAAACTTGTTTGTTAAAGAACTATTATTTATGTGTGAAACTATTTAATTGCTGCTAATAATGAGCTCGTTTAATACACAAACACAATTAACTTTGCAAACTTAGTTTTCAAGAAAAATAACAATCCAAAAGGATACACTAATAAGAAGTGCCCGGAGGTGGGCTAATAGTCTTTGATCACTTTGAAAATTAATGCCCCTTATCTTTTAAAACCAAAATATAAGATAGGAGGTCGAGGAAATTCTAAACTTGCCAAATGATCGATCCCTACCAAATGCGTGTAATGCCGATTCAAACCACGTATTACATATCGCCTCCTTTATTGTATTTTTAGGTTAAAACCTCACAAGTATTGGCCGTGAAGTTTCCTGTGGAGTGAACGAAATTAATGAGCACTTGGCGGAGAATCAACACGGGCCCCTCGTGACGGCTGCGCCGCGCTGCGCGTGATTTGTTTTAGCGCGAGCCACGAAGATGAATGGGGCCCGCCCACGTCACGATAAGGCCAAGTAATCCATAAATAGGAACGCACCACTCCGCGGCCCAATGGCTCTGTCTGCGGACTCATTGGAATTACGCGTTTGTTTCCTTATCGTCGGAAAGGCCTTTTTCCGTACACGTGCCATACGAATTATTTCATCTTCGGGTGTTTGGACAGATTTTATTTATATATTAATACGTGGTTTTGATTCAAGTATTTATTCTCATGTATGTATAAATGAAATGTTTTTGACCAACCAACAGCATCTTTCGTGCCATTCATAAAATTTTGGCTATTGGCCTTTCATGAAGTGTTGGTTCTTTGCTCATTATTAAACTTATGGTTCTCAACCTTTGAAAAAATATCAGGCCATATCAGGGGTTTGAATTTCCCCAGGAAGGATAAACTCTCAATTTGACCAAATCATTTCCCTACGTGTTTATAACAGGTTCAGGGCAATACAAATGTTCGTAGGAACTTACGAAACATGTAGTTTTACAATGTATTCTGAGAAAAGTTTCATCTTTGCTAATGTCAAAAATGCCTGTCGTCATGTTTCATACATTATAGTTAACATTTTTGACTGTATTCAAGTGTTATAATCGGACGTCTCATTTTAATTTTTCGTCTACTACATACTAACGTAATAAAAATAATATGTCGTTAGCTGAAGCGGAAAATGCCAATGTTTCAATAGAAGGGGTATTTTGTGAGTCCCTTGTAGTTCGGATAAAATCAATACGAATACGAAGTAAATTATTTCCTCTTATGTGTTGGTGAAGTCAGAATCCTCATGTTGTGGGTCCTTGAAACCAGAAAATTGTTTTTCTCCTGTTCGTGTGTAGACAGCAGTATTGCTTAAACCGTTGAGGTATTTTTATAAAAATGGACATTTTTTAAAGTTTTGTTACCTTAGTTCGTATCAAAGATCTATTACAGCCACCTTCTGGCGTCGAACGTGTACTAGAGTAATCCTTCTTTAAGTCAATCATCATCAGTTGTAGTCACTCGTTACCTTTTTTATCACTTCGGTCAGGGGCTTGCTAGATCCCCAGGTTTCCCAGACGCTCATCCATCCAGGAATCCGCGATGACTCGAATTACTTAACCGCCGTGACTTCGCGAAATCCAGTTAAGTAATTCGTCTGGCGATGATGGCATTCTCCAATCGATCTGGCTGAACTCGAGGTCTTGGAATTTGGAAGAAATATTTTTAGATGTACTTCAAATAAAGCCTCAAAAATATTTTTCAGAATTTTCTCAAAAATGGCTCCAATATTTTCCTTATTTTTCCTCAGGTGAAATAAAGTACATTTATAAAAATGGTACTTGTTTAATTTTAGTCAAATTTTCTAAATTTTCGAAAATCGCAATAGTTTTTTTCGGCGTCTTCCTTGAAAGACATAGGTCCATTGTTGCCGAATCTCTTGTGAGTATCTACTTTTATCAATAATTTCAAAATAGTTTAAACCATGATTTTAAGGTTGTGTGATGTTGTTAATTTTGGTTTGTGAGTAGTTTATTGAGGTTAGGTCGTATGTATTCATGTTTGGTTGAAGGATGAGGGAGTGATGATGACGTTACGATTGCTCGGCGCTGAGTGACGTCAAGGGATAGACCGAAGGTGATGTGAACCTGAATTCCTAGGACTCGTCACAGCCCTAACAACTATTGGAACACATATTACCACTTTAATTTAAAAGTTACCTCTAATCTTAATTTCCCTTGAAAATTGTGTACACCTTTGATTATTCTGATGCAACTTAAAATGGATGGACATAACAGAACAATAATGACCAAGTCTTGATATCTTCGGAATAGATTTCGCAACTTCCCTAATGACCGAACATCTATCAGATAGGGCCCCTTATTGAAAAATAGAATAACTATTCATAACTAACAAAACAGTATCCGCAATAGTCTCTACACTTTTCCACATCATACATTTATGGAATTGCCTTGTTATTACTTTCTGTTTTTTTTGAGCTAATAGAACAAATGTATTCTTTCTCTGAGTGTCTATGGAAGTCCACTTTGAGCTTTGCTTTTCGTTTTCCTTTCACTCAAGGATTAGGAAGTATTTTGAAAGCCGTGTGGTGTAATTTTCCTCCAGGAAAATACGGCTTAAACAAATCCTTTTTTATACTTTCTCATCAGAAGAAAGGTGGATCAGGGAAAAAAGATACGACTTCTTTCCTTCTTCGCACCTTTCTAACACAAAGGTGACGCGACGGCGGGCCCGCCCTTCGCCTGTGGTGCGGGGGGTGGAAGCCGCTCTATCGGAAGTTTCCCTTTCCCCGCCCGCCCAAGCCTCCGCACGGCGCGGCCGCTTTAAGGTGGGCGAAAGAGGTAGATTTTTTTTATGATTTTTTTTTCGGAATTTGATTTTCCCTTTTTTTTTTTTTTTTTTTTTGCAATTTTTTGATTTTTTTTTTTCCCCCGGCGGATGCTCAAAAAAGGAATTTCATTCGGAGAGTTGTTACTGATCGCCCTTTCGACGGCCAGGTTGTCGGCGCGCGAAACGCCATGGCGCTTGCAAGGGAGGGCGCGTTACGGCGTCGGCGTGGGGCGCGGGCGGAGAGGGCGTGTGCGGTAGGGCAGCGGCTGTGGCGTGCTCCTGCACGACAGCCGGAAAGCGCAACACGCAGAGAGGCGTTAAAGCGAGCGGCAAGCGCCTGAGGAGCGAGCGAGCGGGGGGGGGGAGGCGCGGGGGTTCGGCGCAGCCTGGCTACGGATGGTGCCTTTGACTGGGCCCGGGGCGGGAGCACGTGGGCGCAGCAGAGGCGGAGCCCTAAAGCGTTTTGTTCCCGTCAGAAAAGCACTTTCACCTGCGCCGCTGCCAATAACAGACACGCGCGGGGTGGTTTCCGCTCAGCGTCCCGGCGCCTGCTCCCAGCCCCCGCAGCGCTCAGTGCTGCGAATGCTGCTCCGCCGCCTGCTTCGGCCTGCTTTAAAAGCGCGGCCCCTTTTCCCCCCGCCCACACGCCATCCGCGCTCGCTGTTTCTATCCTCGTCGCCCGCTCTCCTCCTGCCCCGTAGCCCCGGGAGGTCCGCGCGTCGATGGGGCGCTTCTCTCGCCCAGTGCCGCTCCTCCGCACGTCCGCCCCTCCGCTCCACCCTCCCGCTCGCCCCTCCGTCTCGTCGCGCTACCACCCGCTCTCGCCTCGCTCTCCCCGCCCCGACTGCCCGCCGCAGCGCTCCCGTGCTGCCGGCCACCGGCTGGCCGCTTGGCCGACGCCGTCGGTTGTGTTGCGGGCGGAGTTTCCAACTGCCTCACGTGGCGGCGGCGCGGAGACGCCTGATCAGGGCGGCAACGAGGTGTAGACAACGCGGAGGACTGCGGTGATGAAATGGGGCGCCGCGCGCCACCGCCGTCTGCGACGAGCGTGTCTGTGGCGCCGGACACACAGACTGCGGCCCCGCGCAGTTGGCCGCGCACAGCCAGGTGCTAGCGCAGGAGAGCCCAGGGAACTTTCGGGCGTGCAGTGAACATGGAAACTGTTTGGAATTTTTATTCCTGGAACATTATTCCTCCCATGAGTCCATGGTACTTTTTTGTTCATTATGCAAGGGTTTACTAATAATTACAATGGTTACTATTATTTCGGTCCATATGATTTTATGTTGTAAGTGTATTAAACGCATTTTTAGATCTGTTTACCAGATATAACAAGCTCAGTTGGATCCGCTATATAATGTTTCATTGATTTAGCAATTCATCTCAAGTTTTTCATCATGTTACAACGTAAATTAGGTAAAGTCAAACAATATTTTGCTCAATTGAACTTTCTTCTTTCCCTTACTCGTAATTTGATCATTTATATGAACTTTATTCTTATTGGTTTTGGAAACATTTTAAGAAATAAAGCTATAATTACTCGTATTTCTCTGCGGAGAGATTGCTATGTGAAGCTGTGAGGATATATTTCCGGTCTATTCCGTTTTATAACATATTTTATAATTAAATATATTATATTGCTAATATTTTAGAAATTGAAATAGGCATTGCTCGGGGACCAATTATAGAACAATTTATTTTTAATATACACATAGAATAGAATGTTTATGACTGACACGAGACGTACAAGAAAAAATATTGCATACCTTCAATGTTTATAAATTAGAATTAGGACGCAGAAAATGGCGTGAGCTCCATTTAGTACATGCGTTTCCTACCATGATTCATGATGACACAAGAAGACGGTGAAACCGAGTAGTCTCCTTAGAACCTTGAAAATGGTAAAAGTGTACAGGATAAGGTAGTGACCTCAAAAGAGGTTTGGGATTGAGAGAAGAAACATGTCATGAGAAACCTAAACAAAGGGGTTTTTAAAAATCACGGATAATGATATAGGTAGGCAAAAGAAAAAAAATGATAAGTGGATGAGAAACTGGAAAGCGGAGTAAGAATGCCGCCTATAAGCAGATTGGGGCCATAGCGCAGATAGAGAAAACGAGGGAGGATGGCTTTTAGGGAGCTCAGAAGGTTGCAAAGTGCACAGGACGAGGAAGCCGCGGGAGAGATAGAAAATGCCGCGAATAAGACGGGACATTGGGGAAGCGAGCGCAAAGGCAGAAGAGCCAGAGATCCAGCAGAGCCGTATTGTGATCTGAGCAGAAAACCACGGGCGGGGACGACGCCCACGACCGCGGTTGGGAGGGGCGGCGCTCAAAGCGGCCAGTCGCGGCGCCAACGGCGCTCGTCACAGAGACGTCGGCGATGACGGAGGCTGCTGCATTGAGCCACAAACTGCGTTGGCGACAATAGCGCAGACACCAAACCGTGTCCTCCCCCCTCCCCCTCTCTCTCGTTCCAGCCTTCGCACCTGCTTTCCGTGTCAATCTCCTCGCACCCGTTCGCCCACTCCCTCCCACCGCTCACTACTTCCGCTCTCTATCCACTCTACCCCCACTCGCAGGACCCGCCCTTCCCCTTCTTTGCCCTGACGTTCTCCGTAATGTACTCCATCTCTTTGTTCACGCCGCTCTCTATACCACTCCACGCCCCGCTCTCCGCGCCCCGCTCTCCGCGCCCCGCTCTCTGCACCAACTCTATTTGGACGTGAAAATGTAGGTTAACTATGCACACGTTTGTTGGCCTCTCTTTTGCTAGTTGCGGGAAGAGTAGGATGGGGGATACTATTTTGTCAGCAATACTATAAAATGCGATCTGTAACAAACACCTTGTCTATTTATCTTATGCAAAACTTTAGTCTTTAAATGCTGCTACCTATTCCTTGTGAAACCCCTATTCATAACTCAACTATGAATATTAAAAAAGAGGGATATTGATTATGGAGATTAAGAAACGTGCATAGATGAAACTTCTCCGTAAGTCGTGTACAGCCTTTTACATTTGTGTTAATAAATAAATAATAAGGAATATTGTTTCAAATATGTCTTTTAGACAAATTTTTGAAACGGGTCTTACAACCGCGCATTAAATTATTTTAGCGAGTGGTCATTCACAAAAATACATTACGTTCGAATGTAGCTGCTATTTTGGTCATGTGACAGATGACATAACGAACTTGTGCAGACGAGAAGAAAATTACGTTTATCGATTCCGAGAACATTTGCCTCTTATGTCAGGACTGCAATAAGAAGAGCCAACAGCATGAACAACAGTTGCAACTGGTCAGCAGCGGCTAAGGGAATGGAGGCGGTCCCAGAATGAGTTGCAGGTTAGGTATATTGTGCTTCTTGAATCGAAACTATATTTATATATCTATCATATATAGAAACATTAACCGAATCTTCGATATAATCGTTCATTCAGTCAATCTCAGATTATCGAGTGTGTCGATTCCAGAGTTCAAATAAAAAACTTATATGTTTTACTTCATATTAATACATAACCCGTAACACTTTTAATATCTTATGTAGTGTCATAATATACATTTTTCTTTTACGAAATTAATACAATCCAAATTTTCTAATAACCCATTTTTTATATTTCCTCCAAACCAATTTTTTTTTATCTCAATGAAAATGTTATATAGAAGACATTTCAAGAGACTGAATGGCGAAAAAGAACGGTATTGAAATGTCAACACGATTTGGAACATTTATTATAATCCAGTATTTGAACTTTTCAAAAGAGTTTTTATGACTATATCCTTTCCACTTAGATTCAATAATACGGATTCCGATACTGGGTCTATCGGACACGAAAATATCGCTAGTGTAGCGCGAATGTATCGTGAAGTATCGACCGTCCCCTCGATGGCGAGCGGAGGGGGGGGGGCGCGGCGAGGTCTGCCGCGAGGAAAGCGCGCCGCCGAGGGTTGTGCGTCGTCGCTGATGGAGTTCGATACTGGTCTGGCGTGGTTTCCGCACGTCCGCCCTGCCTCGGCCCCGCCGCCTCCCCTCCCCTCCCCTCCCCTCCCCTCCCCTCCCTCCCTCCGGCGCTCCCTCCTCCCCAGTCCGGGCGCGCTCCGCCTCATTCTGTCCCCGCCCCCGACAGGCCGCGCGCGCCCCTCGGGGCAGGGGCTGTGGTTCCCGAACTTCTATATTCGCCGGCGGCCGCACGCAGGAATTCTCTGCGGCGCGACGGCAGAGGTGCTCGTCGCTGCATTACGTGAGCAGATGGGACAGACGCTCCGTGCCTTTTTCAACACACGGACCCTGACTCGACTCATTTAATGAGATTGTGACCATGGTGAGACTATCAACTTAGTGTTGTTGACATGGGACGAAATTGAAAAGTCATAATATGAAATAAGATTACATTAAGTAATAAACATTCAGGTGAAAAATGAATTAAAACATTAAATAACTTACTAATATAATTAAACTTACACTTCGATTTTGTTCCCGTGGCGTCTCAGGTCACGCATGAAAAATAGGCAGAGAAGACAGACTCCAATAGCTCCCACTTTTACGGCTCTCTATTGAAGTCTGCCTTCTCTCCCCCTTTTTCGCGCGAGACCTTGAGACGCCACGTTAAATAATAGAAATATAAATAGTAACAAAGTTTAACGAGTAATACACGAAAATAATGTGATCGCAAAATTGCCATAAGTTCTCAAAATTCTGAATAAATGAATTGTAAAAATTACTTATGTGATCTTGATAAATCATAAGCTCATGATAGAGAATTGTCTGTGATATATCAGTTAACGCCAGTAGCCGCTCAATATGCCACTTGGGAGGACCTGTATAACTTAATTGAATCTTATATACGTATGTACTGTATGTACATTTATTTTTTATAGTCATGCTTTTTATTCATAATTAAAATTTATTAAACTTTCACATCACATTTTAAAATTACACGTTCACATCACGTTTTGAAATATGTAAAATACATCAATTTTATTGTCATATTCTTTTCAAACCACATTGATTCAGATTTTTTCACAACGTTTCGAGTCGTGGTCTTTGACTCATCTGCAAGTATGAACTTCAGTGTCTGAAGATAAGTCGAAAAACACAACTCGAAAGTGAAAAAAAATAGAAATGCGCTTTGAAAATAATGTGTCAATAAAATTGATATATTTTAAATATTTGAAAATGTAATGTCAATGTTAAATGTTTTAATAATTTTTAATAATATGTAACAAGAATGACTGTTTAAAAAATTAAAAATAAGATTCTATAAAGTAATGAAAACAGGAAAAAAGATCCAAAGAACTGTATAACTTAATTTATGAAAACTGAAATCAAAACTATTTTCCTGTTCCCAACATTGCAACAAATACAATCTAAAAATAGTATTTTATAAATGAAAGGGTCTACCTTTTGATATGTTATTCCTAGCTCTAAAAATCGGGGTCGAGGAGTCGAAGAGCAATCAATATGAACACTGTTGTTGTTTCGAACACTGTTGTGATATAAATTTACTTCGTTTGCAATTAACTCCATAATGAAGCAACTCTCGTTTCCTTCATCAGAAATATCAAAAACTAAAACAAAGGAGGAAGTGAATTTTCCCACTTTGAGGTTTTAAAATATTTATAACAATTTTTAAAAAATTGATAATATGAACCTTCTCTTTCTCTGTGAATTCAATATGTTTTTCTCATCTTTACTTTTTACATCACCGTCAACGTCATGTCGGCTCAACCAGATATTCAAGATAAAGCCTAGTGCTTGAACGTCATTACAGGATGGATATTGAAGTAAAGGCCACAGAAAATAGAACAACAAATCAATCAAGTTATGTGACGTGGAATAACAAAAAAATGTAAGTGCAGTGTCTATATCACATTGAAATATGTATTTACAATATGAGAAGAAATAAAATAAAAGTATATTTACAAGTTGCTGAGTATAAATCTCTTTAGTAATTACTAAAGTCGCATATTTTCAATCTAAGCTTGTTTTTCGTTTTGACAGGTGTCTGATTGATTACTATTTTGTCAATACCTGACTCTCTTAATCGAAAAAGGATTTTAACGTGTTTGTTATGTAAGTTAGTAATTCATATTTGCCACTTCCTACTTCTATTCTATACTGCGTGCGATCGTTTTTGAATGTCACAGCGACAAACATTTATGAAGAGGAAATCGACATTCTTTCCATTGACCTTTGCAGGTGTCTGACCAAACAGAGGGAATAGGTAAAGGAAAATGTATCTTATGCTTTCAAAGTGCTGAGTTGTCCACTTGTCCTTCGTCGTCAGGCTTTGTTTTCTCGGAGATGTCAGCTTTTAATCCATTGAAATCGCTTTTCGTTGCCATTCAGAGGGACAAGGAAGTACTAAAATTCTAAACACTGATCTCCGGAAACTTCTTGGAACTGCTCTGTCTAACCTATTCCCTCTGCAACGACGTAGCGGGCGCGCCTTCGTCACGGATCCCTTCCCACTGACCTCCACCTTCGGCTCTGCCTCCCCCGGCCCCCCTTCCCCTTCCTCGTCCCACGACCCCATCTTCGACCACTTCTTTGCGGTTCTCGTCCGATTGTAGCCGTTCCCACCCTTCCATCTCTCCGCCGAATGTCCCCGCTCTCTTTGCCGTTTTATGTTGTTCCCAACCCTTGCTTTTGCGCCACTTCATCTCACGTCTCGTAATCCAACTCAATCCAGATGCCACACGTTGCCTTTCTACTTTTGTACGCCTCGCCCTCACAATATCCCATTGAAGGCGCACTTCGTCCCTTCCTTGTCTCTCCTTTCACGCTTCCTCCGCCCCGTCTCTGGGCCCGCTATTGCCGTTCCAAGCCCTTCGCGCTCACTCCCATTCCTCCGTCTTTTCATCCCTTCCCAGCTGATCCGCAGGCGCCTCCGCGTTCGTCCAGCGCTGCGCCGGACCGTCCACCCCTATCCTCGCCTCTCCAGCTCCACCCCATCAAGCCTCCCCGCCCCTCCCCGTCCCTCTCGGTCCCCTCTCCATCCCGCCCCCAACCTCCCCACCCCTCTTTCTCCCTCTCCGTCGTCTCCCCCACCCCACCTGCGGCTCACCGCCGAAGCGGCTTTCGGGCCCCCGTCCCTCCGACTGTGTTGTCACACGGCTTGACTATTGTTCTCCTTCGGTGGCTGGGACTCGATAATATCGATCCGGCAGAGTGCTGGCGGGACAAAACACAGTTAAGCTTAGCTTAGTAATGATCAATAATACATGGCTGGCCTGTTGTCGTCGACATAAATGAAAAGATAACAATGAGCACGCAAGGTACAGAATTGATCTGTGAGTATGTTAACTACTGGCAGGGAACTGCCCCTTAATGTATACTTTGTGGATCTTAGCCTGTTACCGTCAGGGGAGAAAAGTAGGTGCCAGCGGCAGTCGTTCTGTTTATCTGCGGGGAGGGGGCTGCCGGGTTGTCTGAGCGCGTTGTTTTCAAACCAATTTGTATGCCGGGCACGGCGCGAAAGAGGGGAGAGGGAGAGAGAGAGGGTGTATACACATTTTTGCAACAGATTACGTTGTGAAAAGCGCCGCTAATGAGCACGCGAGACGGTCGCTCTCCAACGTCTCTCGTTGTGGGGCTGATTCGATGACTCATTGTCGGCAAACCCAAATTAACTGAAAAGCCAATTAACGTTCAACAGCTATCGGCACCTATGATAATTGTTACTGATAAAAAGAACGGTGTGGGAACAGAGCTAATATGCTTTTACTTCTTTGTTGTTTTTCCGCTTCCTCTTTTGCCTATTTTTCGCCACCATGGAAGATCTCTTCGATTCCAAATACGGATTGAATTTATCTCTCGAACCGCCAATGGAGTTCGTTGTGGTAGATGATCGCGCTTAAGTTGGATCTTAAAGGGGAAAGAATGCGGATAAAAGTGTTTCCGATGTACTACTTAACAGTTCCTGGCTAGAGAAAGGAATAAAGAAGTGTCACTTGAGTAAGCTTCTTTTGTGGACTCTCTTCATCCCAAACTGAAAAAAAGGTAGAGAGGTTCCGCTTTGCTGAATGCTCATCAATGCAATGGTTCGAGGAGAACAATTTCTTTCTTTGAAAATAATATGAAAAAAGGTCCTTGGAGGGTTGTACTGGAAAGGTTTCTTTTAAACTCTCAACTAATCGTTTATTCCGAAAATTTGTCAAATGTGTTCCTACTATGAACATTTGGTTATACCACAACAGCAATAATAATAATAATAATAATAATAATAATAATAATAATAATAATAATAATAATAATAACAATAATAATAATGACAATAATAATATCGTTATACCACGGAAAATTGTTATTAGGGATTAGGAGAAACAATCGTGACTACTGGAATGTTGCTGTGACATGCAATCAGAAGATCGTAATTAAGGAAGAAGAGAGGCGTCTTCAGCACAAGAGTTCGAAAGTCGAAAGCAGCTGGATTTGAAACGCTAAAAACACAGGTCGAACCAAAAGTTATCGGAACTCTGCGATTAGTTTCGTAAAATCCGTATAATAAATTATCCACAATTCCGGTTCATTCATAGAAGTGGGAAATACAAGACATCCCATTATTTTAAACAGAACAAATTTTGCGAAAATATTGCAGAGTCAACCATACACATTAGATCTAACAATAGAAAACTAGTTACAACCTTAAGTAAATTCTATATCTAATCGCCATCAAATATCTTAGTCGATATTTACAGGGTGATACAATGTTTTATGATTATAATTTATTATTCAACTATTAATCAATTAATGTTGCCCATGTATTTTCATTTTGGTATTAATATTCCTATCTTTTCCTTTACAAAAAGTTATTTTAACTTCTCAATTTATTATCAATAAATGAAGTATCAGAGACCGCGGAAAAACTTCGGATCACAGCAACTGGAATCCTTGTCTGGACAGCAGCTGAGTTCAACCCAACTATGTAGTCAAAAACGAAACTCTGCCACAGTCGAGACTGGAATCATAGAACCTCCCAGTATGAGGCACTACAGTGGCAACAAGTATTGCTGTGAGCTTCTTCAGCACGAAACTTCAGCTGTAGGACCCCCACTCCTCTCTACAAAATTATATTATGAATAAAGGTACTAACAAGCATGGTTAGCAATATTTCAAAACTATAAAATTTCGCTCCAGACTAATAGTAAACGTATTTGCATTGGCCAACGAGTACAGATGTTATTTTATAATATTTTAAAATGTAACCCATTCCCTGACCCTCCTCTCGCAACTGGCAAAAACAAATCTGGAATAAACGTGCGCATAGTGAAGCTATATTTACAATCCACATATAAAGTACGAGGCTATCTCAGCATCGCTTCAATGGATCAATGGAAAAAAATACATTTATTGGAAATTTGGTCATCCATTTAAACAGTAGGTGGATTATGGATTGGGTGGAAACAAAACTAAATCATGATCAAGATTGAATTAAATGACTCAGGAGGTGAAGTACACTACTTGTTACAGGAATATTTTGTCTTTCGGAATTGCTATATAAATCGTAACTACTTAATTGTAAACTAAATATCGTTTTCATTTCTGACGAACCTAGAAGTCTCTATTTGCGTGAAAACAGTTATTTCACAGAATACATTTTGTTTGGTTTTCATAATGTGTACCGATTTTAAATCTGTACATCGTAAGGCAGTGTGTTGTACAAAACAGCACATTTATTATAAGTGATGGATTGAGTTATACCGGAACATGACGAATATAATACTTATCAAATGATTGTAATTATAGTTATAGTATTACAAGAATATACGGTCTGAATCATGAGTAAGTTAGTTTTGACAAAAAAAACAACTAAATCTTATGTCGCATACCAGTATGGGGAGTCTACGACGAATGTCGAAAATTTTCTTGTCTTTGTTATGTAAAAACAGATGGGGCTATCTGTGGAAAGGACTGCAATTTCTGAACATGTTCAAAGTGTATGTGACTTCGCTATACCTAAAAAACTGAAAATGTTTAAGCACAAACTTGCAGAATATGTTTGTAATATATTGATAAGTATATGAAGCGTGTTCAAGTATATATAATTTCCTTCCGTTATACTACAATGTGCTCTGGACTCCGTCCCCATAGACACAGATTAGTGTCCTCCGGCGAATGTTAATGCATAATAATGCAATTGAAGTATTCAACGCTAAATATAGAGCTAAATATAATTTACCATATGTAATCAGTTTTCAGAAGTCACGTGAATGTCATATGCTTATTCTTCGTACTTTTATTTCTGTAACATAAATGTCTGTGCACTTTAGGATACGTTATCGCATATTATTATGCCATATTTCTGACGGGAATATACATTCACAAAATACAAGCAACGATCTGTATGACAGCGGACTGATTTTGCAATAGTTCTGGATCAGTAGTATAATGATCTTAGTTTAGCGTTCAATTCATTTTTATGGTTACTGCTCTTCATATTTGAGTGAATTTGTTTCCGAAAGTTTCGTTACTTCAACGTTGGCCCCATTCTTCATTTTCAATGCCGCGTGCGAATTGCTTGTTTGAAATGTATAATTGCATACGGATATTACCCCCTTCTTTTACTTTTATGTTTTATTATTGAACCAACTTGAAAATCTGACATCGTACATTTTATCGCTTCTTTTTTCCAAAGAATATTTGTGTCTTAAAAAACGTTATTTCCTTTTTTACGGACAAGGACAAATTGTTTACTTTGTTAGTAATCTAGTTTTCTACTCCTAATCCCATAATTCACATCCAAACGGTGTAACTAAACCAAACATATTTTCAACTCGTAAAAATATGCCGATCGATTTATTATTAAAGACGAAGAAGAATATTCACAAAATAAAGTAAACTATTACATTTATGAACTAGGATTCAGCTACAATTTCTATGACAATCGTATAATGAGATTTATAGAGAAGCCTGAGTTAACTGAACAATTACCAAAAGAAATTGAACTCCAGACGGACCGCGAAGAAAATGGACTTCTCGGAGTGGCTGCTCTCTTGAGGCGTGTGGGAAGACACCCTCTCCAGACTCTCAAGGCGTGAAATTTTCTCTGGGAGTTGTTTTCTGGGGATAAACAACGGTCAACTGGTGTTACGAAATTTCTCTGGTGGCAGCGAATGGGTACAGTTGTCGATTAAAGCTTCGTGCATGTGAAGTGAAAACATTTTTAAACGGCTCACCTACAGGGTAAAAGCACGAGCTGTGAACGAAGGGAAAAATATTTTCGAACTTTTTTAAAAACATTGTTGGGTTACTGTACTAAGTTTGCTGGGTGAAATTCAGTAAACCGTTAGCGTACCATTTTCTGAATAGAAATCTTGCCTGAAAATGGCCAGTTAATGTGTTGTATTATTATTAATTTTGTTTCAACCTCGATGGAAAAAATCCAGTAATAGCGACTTGAAAATTCCAAAATTTTGAAGAGGTCAGACATTTGATTAGGTAATGACCATTGAATATCCTACCCCCTGAAAGTATTGTAGACCAAAAATTATGGTTCATTTTGCGTTAGTGCAATGCGAATAAAATAAATAATATGTTTTCAGGTTATTCTTTAAATATAAAATAGGAGAAATAAATTTAATAATCATCGTTACAATTCTCACCACTAAAAGGCATAAGCTGAAATTTATGCAAGATTTGAAGCAAGTGGAGAAACTTATTATTCTCATTTTTCAGATTTGTTTCTTGAACTGCTGACACAGTAATTTCAAATGGAGTCGTTACCCTAATCATAAATACTTACTGGAATAAATTAATGTAAAAGCAAAAGAAATGTATAAGTATTTAGTTGTCGAAATTGTCATGTCGAATTGTTGCAACGTATGGTGTCAATGCAAACGGTGCTAGTTGGGAGTGTTAGAATTATAGGAAGAAAGAATAATATACTATAGAGAATAACATGTATTTAGGCTCATCTCTGCCTTTAGGTAAAGACCCCATAGCAAGGTCAGATCCAGCTTCACCATAGGTCAGTAAATCCCTTACAGTATGAAGACAGCTACATGGAAATAATAGATTGCTACTAGTGCTCACAAGAAAGAAAAGGACAGGCGACACAAAAGTAGACAGTTAGTGACCTCGAAAAAAACCTTCGGCTGCGTACATTTCATTCCAATTACCGAGATATTTGCTCCAAACTTGAATGAGAGAAATAGTGCAGTCCAGAGATTTCCAAACCAAAACGAGCGCGCCTGTCGCCAGCGTCCTCCCATTTGGGCCGATATTTCACGCACAGGGCCCTCTGCAGGCGGCGCGCGTTGTCTCCAAGGCCGTGGTCGGCCTTACGAACGGCCCACCGGCGCCGCCGCCGGCCGCTTCGCCCTAACCGCAACTGGAGATCTTCCTCGTGGGCTCCGGGGGATTTCATGTACGATCTCGGGCGCGCTGGCGCGGCCCACCGCGGGCCGCCGCAGAATGGCGACGGGTCGACTTGGCCCGCGGCACGGCGACAGCGGCGGT
>BOPP01000034.1:7022322-7042156 GCA_017312745.1 Gryllus bimaculatus
CTGCCCGTTCGCTCGCGCGCGTCGGCCTTTTATGAGAGAGCGCGGCTGACTTCATGAAGAAGGCACCGACGCCCCCTCCCCCGCCGGCTCGCACCCCGACGCCGACGCCTCGGGCGCCGCCCTCGCCCACGCGTTGCCTACGCCCACGCTTCGCCACCTTCCGCGAAGGCCGCCCAGCGTCCGCCGCCCCCGACACCCCGCGGTGGCTGCGGGCGATTGCGCACAGGTTTTCTGGCCCGTTGCGTCGACTAGGTGGTGCAGGAAGGGCGTCTGACGAAATCTGGGAGAGGAATCAACATCTGTTCGCTTGTAATTTGTTTATTTTTCCAATATCTAATTAAAATGTAATTGAAATTTAAGTCACACATTCCGCACTCTTGTAAAAGTTGACGGGAAATACCAATTACATTATAATTAAATTTAATTTACATGTTTAATACATTTGTTCTGATATAATCTACCTCGTAGCAAAGCTGCTTGATTAAGACACGATATGGTGTTATTGAGCGGTGCCTACACGTTTATTTATGAAGAAAAACGGCTCTTGAACTGGTAAATCGTTGCAATTATGATGAATGATGAGAACATTTATGATAATGTAAATACATAATTTTGGAAAATCATGTCAATAAAACCTCTTTAGAGCTTGCTTTTCTGCTATGAGCGTGTAAATAAAAATAGTTATTAAAGTAATAACTTAAAACCTCAGAAATAAAAGACACTTCTTCACGTTCTTTTGCTTATAGCGGTACCAGAGAAATAATGAAGAAAATGAAATCTTTTGGTACAGAAATATCTCAATTTCTAGACCTAAATAAGTGAGCAATGTACGATAGCATACAAAAACATTTCAATTTTCTTTAATAAAAGAAATAGTAAATTCAATCATAACAAAAAAACATTCCTCGACTTGTATGAAATGATTTGTTGAATAGATTCAATGTTATTAAAACAAATGTAAGCAGTGTCATTATTTTTTTAGTAATAAAACGTCGATAATTAACATTTCGTGCATAATGTCGTTGAGTAAATCTAATCATAATGGCATATGAAGGCTACGCTCGCAAATAATACTTCAACATGTACCTTCGCTTGATGGTGCGTGTATTGAGGATTTTTACCCTTCCATATAATATATCCGAACAAACACGAGCGTCTGTGTCCTCAATCAAATGGAGGAGTGACGATCGAAAAATTATCGACGCAGGCTCGTAATTTTCTTCAGGAACCGGTTTCGTGGCCTCTCGTATCGTGAAGCACTATATGCAAAGTCATATTCCGTGTTAAAGTTATCTATAACAATGCTGATTAAATGAGTGACCAATCTGGCATGCCCTGGCTCAGTGCTTATCTACGGACCACCTGCGTGGCTTGCTGCGCGTTGAATTTGCCTTGCGAGGGGGAAGAGGAAGTGATCGACATAATATATGTCTTATTTGCAGCTAACGTTGTTTTCAAATTAAGCTTTGCAAATCACTTGAGGTATCAACAACAAATAATTTAATTCCCGTTTCGAATTACATTTAAGGTCAGTTCTCACAACTATCATTTATGTGTTCTCGACTTTCCAGAAGTCAATTCGTAGAAAAAATCACTTGAATAACCATAGCTTATAATCACAAATTAAAGCTGACGAAAGAGAGAATGATTCAACACAAGTTACCTTTACGCTACCTGACAGTAGAAGCATGCAGAAACGTCAAACTGCAAGTAACTTGGCGCACGATTGGTTAGTGAAAAGCGAATGGCCCGCGGGCCACTGCTGGGGCCCACCACGGACACACACACTCGAAATCTTGCATGTGAGAAGCAGAGATGGACATTCGTCAAACGGATGAGGCAAAGTATAAAGAGCTGAGAAGAGGAGATAAGCTACTGTAAACACAGACTGGGAAATCTGGGATTATATGAATGTCTTCGAGACACGATTAAATACGAAACACTCAGTCACGGTCAGGTAATTCTCGCACATATTCAGAGTATGCGCCCTCACCGCAACAGCCGCGAGGAAGAGAAACAAAGACTCCGCCGAGTAGGCAACACCGAAATCGCATGTGTATGACACATTGCCTACACTTTAAAAGGGGGACAAAGTCTTGAGGGACAAGAGTCAATGGAAAGCATCGTATTCTGTATTACTTGGGCGTTAATCTAGGAATTATTCTGTTATTAGGACTGGAATGTGGCATTACGTGGTTAGTCAAGATATCATATAACAAGATAATATATAGTCAAGTTATAAAATATACTGAACATATTTCTTCATTTATCAACACAGTACCCTTCATAAACTCATTCGTTCATTGCAACCTGGTTTACCTAATTTACTTAAAGCCGGCGAGTACGTAACCTTAGACACATTATTGAGATTGTCAGGAGCCGAATGCTCACCAAAGACAACATCCAAGCATTACTGTTTCTCTTTGATCTGATGATGTGAATTGTTGTTTCTGTCACACAAAATTGTCAAATGAATATTCGCTTCCTGCACATTTTTGTAAGTATTAGAAACATTTTATACTTACGTAGTTCTCGGATAACTATAATCCCTTTTCTGCTACTCATCAAAAAGTGTCTAGTTTCTCTGTGTAACTTTTTGTAAAATTATGGATTGACTACTTGTTTTGAAAACTACTTAAATTAGCTATTGAAAAGTGTAAATACATAATAAATGAATTCATAATAGCATGTTTATCGCCAACATATACGTCATATAAACGTGCAGTTGGTATTAATAATAACAAAAGTGTTGTTAATTTCTTCAGCCATATCTGGAATGTGATCTCTTGCTACCAATCTTACTAGATCTCCGAATTTTTCTTCTCTCAGAAAAGACTTACGCATTCTTCGTCACCCCTTATGAGGTTACGCTAAAAATCGATTCTCCTTTTCCATTCTCTGCCTCCTTCGCATTGCCTCTTTCAAATTCGACTCATTCCACCCTCATCCGACATTTATGACGGCTATTAAGTGGTCCAGATGCTGTGAATAACTATAAAAAATCTCTCAAAAACTATTAAGAGTACTAATTCACCTTACAACTTACAGTGAGATGGCGAGAAAGGGGAGGGGGAGAGAAGTGCGACTTTCTAGAACTGTAGAATTTATTTTATTTGTATCAAACTTCACTTATTAGCGATATTTGCATATTCATGTTTATTTTATAGATTTTCTGAAATCAATGGTGACTTTGCGCAGAAGCAGCGTCCTTTAGATATCCATGGCGTTGTATTCCTTGCATTTACATTATTTCCGTGTTAGAATTAAGCGTGGAGAGAGAAATGTTCTACCGATCTATCAAGAACTGGACTGGTGTCGGCTGCCAACGTGCGGAACGCCTATGCTTTTGAATATGTGGCAAATGCTTATAGAAGATATCCCTGCATTAGGAAACCTTAAATTGAATCGCAAAGTGTTTCTCGGTCGTCTGGGCTGAGACAAACAAAACTTCGGCTTTCGCACGCTCTGTTTTCTAACTCCGCGTGGTTTAAACGAGGGTCAACTTTCATCAGTGACTTTTGCAACGGTAGGCTTTAAATATATTTTTTTAATGCGCTATGAACAATGTTCCTTCAACCTTTGTCAAAACTCTTTTTGTATAATAATATATAAATAGTTGAATGTTTGCTCGCATTATTCCGCAATATAACTATTTCCATGCCAAAAACCGAAGACGTAAAACTTATTTCGCGAAACAAATTGTACAAGAAAATAAATACAAACTACATTATTTTGTGTTGGTACCATCAATGTAAATAATTCTAAACGTGTCTTATAAAAATTGCATGTATAAGATGAAGTCGTAGTATCTTTCTTTTTCCTGCCATTGTTTCTTTTATTTGTTTTATGTGCCTCCCACCGCTCTTTCTGGCCGCCACGTTTTCCAAACTCATATCTTAATGGTCTGCGGGCTCATGACCGTAATATGTGTGGCTGCCTTTCAAGATTGATGCAGAACAATAGTATTACTGTATACCGTGGTATTAGCCGGGATTTTCCCTACTGCCTCCACCAGCACTACTGAGATATTCACTCTCATTTTCACCGTCATTACCATAGACCTCGTTGGAGGATCTAGCTTTGGGTGTCTCGCAGCAATTTTCGCAACGAGCCAACCACCGTGCTTCGCTCGCCTTCAGCGTTTTCTTCCTTTCGTCGCTCCGTCACTGGTTCCGCGAGGGCCGCTCCCATCCTTGCCCCCCCGCCCCTCCTCGCCTCCGGCTACGCCTCCGCCTCTACCGTCGGCCTCTCCACTGCCGCCGCCTCCGCCTCCGGACCCGCGCAGCCCCCGGGCTCGTGCCGCACTCTTCGCCAAGTTGCGCGGCGCGCCGCCTCCGCCGCCGCCTCCACCGCCTCCACCGCCTCCGCCGCCGCCGCCGGCCCGGTCTGCAATCTAGCTTCCCACTTACAACTTGTCGGGATTGTTTGGGAATTAATTTTGTCAGGTGGAAGTTCGTCGGCATTAACTTTATCTTTTTCGCTTTATTGTTCGCTGTCTCCCGCAGTTTGCAACAGCTGCGCGGCAGGGTGGGTGGTCGCACGGGCGCGAGGCGGACACGGTGCACAGGGAGGAGGAAGGGCTGGGCCCGCGGGGTGCGAAGGACCGGAGGGCGGTGGTGGGGGGTGGCGGGGTGAGAACGGGCCTCTTGAAGACGTCGTTCTCTGTACTGTAAGCTCCGTTTCGCGCAGGTATGTTGTCGGACGCCACGAAATTCCAAAAACGGTCGCCCGGAAGTGGCGACGTCGGAGCGGAAACAGGAAGGAAGCGGGTTCATTAGAGATGAGGGAAGAAGCAAAACTACAGGGACAGTGGCAAAGATTTGGGCCAAACGACGAGGAGTCAGTGCTTGGTGATCATCCCCAACGAACTATTACAGCTGAGAGCGTAGTCTTCCCCGACCGGATTCAGTAATTACTTGGCGTTGGTACCTGTGCTTAAGTGACGGAGTCACAAGTTCACACAGTTTTATCTGTTTTTAACGTTAAATAAATAAAAAATTAAAGTGCACGTCCTGGTGTCCCGGGACAGTCTGAGCTTTTCCTTAAGGTTGTTCCATCAATTGATCCATTTCTATTCACGTTTAATCGGCCAAACATTCCTCTAATCCTTTATTTCCATCCCGATTAGGTGTTGTAGTAAGACCTTTCCGCAAAAAATCAGAACCATAGGGGTTTAGATTGAAGAGGGTCTACATTTCACTGACAGTGGTAAAGGCGAATGGCACATTTTTTAAGGCCATTTATAAAAACTTCTTTTTCCGCAGCAGTGTCGTATTGTTTTGTACAGTGTGGCAATGAGAAGTACTAAATGCTTAGGACAGCTGCACGCTGAAGAGAATTTTTTGCAACACGATAACTTTTTCAGTGAAATGAGTATTGTATGTTTCAATCGTTTCTTGGATCGTAGTGAATTTTATAGTTCTTTTTACACAACATTCCCTTATTATCCAATATACTCGTATACTTTATATTCAGGCGTAAGCAAAGAAGCCGAAGCTAATTGGCAATAATGTTTATAGGCGTCCTAGTTTTTTACATTGAATGTATCTTAGAAATTTTGAAGTCTGTAACAATTTTATGAGGCAGGCAATTTCCAAATGTCTTTGTAATAAATGTTTTATTTTTATCAGATCACAAACTACGGTACGACAGTAATACTGACGAGAGAAACATACTTACTGAATGTACTATTTGAAATACAGTAATTTTCGATACTCTCAGAGTATATAGGAAATATTTAGTTAGCTTAAACAAGATCATTAAATTTAACCAACACATTAAAATAAGTGACTCACTTCTATGGGGAAAAAATCGTCTCGTACTATTGCTATCATTACACGTGAAACATTTTTCGGGTTTTAAATACTGTTGGCAATTGCATTCCGAGGTTTGTTGGACCTCATCTTCAGGCAAAAAAATCATGGAAGTTCTTAGATATGTACAATACAGATAAATACATAATATTTAATTCTGATGTAGAAGTTCCATTTACCTTCGGCATCAGGATCAAATTGTATGTACTTCTCTGTGAATTGTGGATTTTAACAATTTAACAGTAATCATGACTTAATTACATAAATGTTTGATATAATTTAGATTTATTAGTGTACATAAAATTTACAGTATTTTATATCCAAGTTAGCATAGCATATGGCCAAATGTTTACAAGAAATAATAATTGTTAATATTAGTGTTATAATTATCGTTATTGTTGTTATTATTATCATTATTATGCATTACAAAACTTATTATTATGCACAATGGACCAAAATTTTATAGATTCTTATACTCGTACATTTTTGTTTTCCTCAAATTAATATTGCCATCCCTCCTCCTCCCGCACAGAAAGCTTGAGCTGTACCACTGGTCGTGTGCAATTTAGTGGGCGCACTAACGATTGAGTTTAGTCTCCAACACTTCTCAGTTAGACTTCTTACACCGGAGTCACCTATCAAGGAGATTGTATCTGCTTGCTCAGCGTGATATGTCTGTAGCATGCACACTCCTTCAAGAGAGCTCACTGCCTTTCCTGCCTCGCATCTGTGTCTTGGGGATCGGTGCAAATTGAGGCGGGGCGAGGTAGGGTCGGCTGAGGCTTGCGTCGGAGTGGGGGGAAGGGGCGGGACAAAATCTAACGCGGGTGTGGGAAAGTTGAGGCTGGAAGGGCGGGAGACAAAAGGGTGGGGGCGGAGGTTGCGGCCAAGGCAGAGATTGAAGGGGAATTCTCAGAGCGTGGTGGCTTCGTCGATCGAGGGGGGCGGCTCGGTAGGGGGGACGATGCACAGTGGTTCCAAATGAATGAAGAAATAAGGCATGCAATGGCTTTGAAATCTTGTGTTTTAAATTATTTTTTCAAGGCGTATTAACAATTTTGCGGTTTAGTTGCTTTTCTAGATTGCTCCGTTTAAATACTATAGTACACACGTTTAGTATGTAACACAGTAGATATGAGCCCTATATTTGGAGTTACAATATAGAAAATTCAAAAATGATAACTACTCACTACTAATGTACGTCTATTTAATTTTATTATATGAAACTAATTACGTGTAATATGTTTTCCTATGGTTTCTTTTGTTTTAATATGCCGTTATAAATGCCACATCAAAATTATTTCAGGTTTATTTTGTAATATTTAAATATAACTTTAAACAATCCTACATTTCCATTTATATACCGTTCAAGTAAAACTTTTATCAGGACTGGAAGATTTTTCTAAAGATGTATAGTCTTCAGTGATTGTATTCAAATCACGTGGAGCAATTTATTTGGATATTTGTAACGAGAAATTTTGATAAAGAACTGTTAATTGTTAACTTTTGACGGATTGAAGATGTTTGTGACGTTTTCAATATTCGAACACATGACACAGGTTTTACATCTGTCTGTCACTTTTTACATACTTACTGTGAATTCTTTAAAAGGAACAGTATTGTATTTTCGATGTATTCGAATTTCGGAGCTTTTATGATATATCATCAGTTACGACTTTACACCACGTAACATTATTGTACTTTTTCTATTACATGGAATTCAACATTTTGAATTCAAACAAAATTTTGACATCATAGTTGCAAATAGCAACTCTCGCAATATGTCATTCTGATGAATTCATATGGCGATGCGTTGAAGCCATTGAATTTTTCGAATTTCATTCTGAAACACTGTGCAGCGGAGTGACGGTTTTACGTGCACGAGCAGCGGTCGAGAACCGAGCTGAGGGCCGGTCATGGGGGAGTGAGGGCGGTGTTGGAAGAGCAGGATGTTGAACGAGCGGGACTCTGGCCGAGCCGGGCGTTGGTCGGCTGGATGGTGTGTCTGTGAGTGTATGTGTGTGTGTGGGGAAGGGGAAGGCTTTGGATAAGTGGGTCTGAACGACCCTTTGCCACGCAACAGCTTACGTGTTGGGAGAATATAAACCGCGTTGAAGGTCACTTCTCCCCCTCCCTAGGCTACACACTACACTGGCCTTTTGAAATGGATACGTAAACTGTACCGCGCGAGAGTTGATGTCAGAACTTAAAATTGGTCTTGGTACTTCTCTATTGCTCGACCACGTCAGTCTGGTTCATGCTGGCACCCGAGTCGAACGATAGGACGCGCTTTATGTCACACCAGAAACGCATATCGTCGTGCGTGAACTACATTGGCTGACAAGCAAACATTCTTATTTCTAAAATTTAAAAAAATGTAACCTACACCATTGCTTTCTCCACAAAAACATTATGTCACTTCGAAAAAAAATACAACTCATGGTTCATGAGATACAGACCATTAAAGATGGTAAACTTGTACCATTAAAGGCGCTGAATATCACTCGCGAGAACGTCCTTTGTGGGGCGTGCTTTACATCTGTCACCACTGCCATGGCCCTGCCCAGCATTTTGGCCCTCGCCTCCTCTCCATATCATTGCTCTGAGGATTTCGCCAGCCGAAATGACAAGATTTGAGGTATTGAATGATTGGTTGATGATTCCGGGAGCGCTAACTACTGATGCCATTAGTCCCGTTGGTGTAGTGCATGTTTTTTATCGCGGAAGGTGGCAGTGATCTTCTCCCGCTAGATGGCGATATCCGGCGCCGACCTACCTGTCACCTTGCGGAGGCTTCCCTACCCCGATATCTCCCACCAGCATGGTACCACGCCAGCCGCCACAAGTTTTAAGCTCATGACTGGTCTCCCGGCACGTGCGATAATGTAAGGGTAAATATAGAAAAAAGAAGAGAAAGGAAAGATCGCGCGCGCGAAGGAAAGATCGTGACCCTTTTGGTAGGGTAGTGCTTCGTAATTGGTGTGGTATTGATCGGAGAAACCACGGAAAACTACCGATCGGAGCAGCCGGCCGCCAGAATTATCCTCCGGACAACGACTGAATCTGACCTACCTATATATCTAGTGACGAAAATCTTGCCATCGTCGGGCCTCGAACCCTAGGGTCTCCAATTGATGCCCTGAGCCACCTGAGCCAGCAAATTCTTTGAGGGAGAAATTGTTACTATTGTTATATTATGGCATATGATGTGATGATGTCTTTTTTTGTGCGTTGAACAATTCCACAACGAGTTTGAGAAAAACAGGGAATCTCGATTGATCAAGAAGATGAAAGAATCGTCCACCCTGGAGGGGAAGGAATACGACCCGGGAAGGGGTATGTTCGGCGAGTTGATGACATGTAACGTGCTGCCCAAAAGAATATGCTGCAACCGTTTCAAGGAAGATAACTTAGTATTAACGGAATCAGAGAGCGGTGTGGCATTCTTTAGATTTATTTTTTTGGACTTGGAGCACTGTTAAGTTAGGCGTCTCGTTGAAAAACTATGCTTTGTATCTAGATTTGCGAATAACTATTTCATTAAATTGTTCCCCATGTTTCCATTATTTCAAAGCGGAATGAGTTGTTAAAAAATAAATTCCGTGACCAGAACGAGTGCTCCGTGGCCTATTTATTAGGGTACTGCTGCGGCATTTTCGCGGATCTTGTCGGAGAAACTACGAAATTCCCAATCTGAGCAGCTGGTTGTTAGGATGTTCCTCCAGACAGCAGCTGAAAAAGACCTAGCTATGAAGCCAGTGTGGAATTCCGCTGCTATCGAACCCTAGGCCCTCCCAGTCAGAGTCATTTCAGTATTAGCGGCAATGTTGGGTCTGAGCTAAACTCAGCCGCAATGTTTTACGAGTATTGTGTGGGTACATCGCGTCTCGGTGGCGTGGTCTCAACGGTGGCTTGGCCAAGAGAGCTGCTGTTGGTTTATTGGAACACTGCTTCCTTGGGCAACGGAAGTGCTCCCTGCTGGCGAGGATTTCCGCTCTTGTCCTTTTATGGGATGGCCCCAAAAGCGAGAACTTCCTATTCAGTTGAGCGCCGCGAAAAGCTCTTTGAGATGAAACCTGTAGACATCTTATGATGGAACTGCTGCTTCTTTTGATTGATTGACATTTCAGCATGTGCAATGAATTACATTATGGGCGTCACTGATTTCATATCTTGATTTGATGTTAAATAAGCATTCCACATTTTCTTAAATATCAGTATGAAATTATAAAATAACAACGGAAAGTACCATTTAGGGTGCATTAATTATTTAAAAGAATGATACCCATAATTTGCTCCTCTCTTCTCCATGTTAATTTATTAACTAATTATTTAGCTTATTAGATAGTGAAATTTCATAATCATGATTTCCTTTTGGAAGATCATATCGTTTTCCCTATCTGTCGTCTTATGGACAATGTTTATTTTTATGCATGTAGTATTAACCCGTAAGATGACTCCGCGTTTGTGAAGTGACAACGGTCTCTCGTTTTTAATGAACTTTGTAAATAAAATTCTGGATACGTTCAGCCTCTATGACAATTTGTATACATAGCTAATTGTAAAGCATTGCTTTTTGTATCAAACATAAGATGTCACGTGGGAATATATTTCAAGAATAAAATGCGGTCAGTTATGTTGTGCACTGTCGTAAACTAAATTCTTCGTGGTCTCTTCAATAATCGAAGTAACTAGATTGTTTACAGTAATTTTATTACCATAATATATGGAAATTCTTGCGGATATTGCTGCGCGGTTTTGTAACATGCAAATAGTATTGTAATACCCTTCACATTAACATATTTTTAAAAGTAATTGCAACAACTAGTAAAATATTTTCATCTCAAATTACAAAAATGTTTAATATCTTTGAGAAAATTTAACACGTGACTCGTAGACAATTAACTCTCGTGAACAATTACTTGCGAGCTGTAATGCGTGCTGAATGCGTTACTTCACAACTCCTCCATTTTCTATAACCTCCGCTACTAACCATTGCTTAATTGAAATGTTCCAAATAAATAGACAGTAATAGCAACAATAAGAACAGTTTATTATGAAAAAATATTTACAATATTCCTTATCCAAATCCATACCACACACTTTCCCAATATTCCTTATAGCCTGGAGATAAAGGCGTATCCAAATCCAGTTTCCAATATTACCGGTAGATGTCAAAATTCCACACGCAAGTCACTGTTACTTTCGAAGAATAGTCAGAACCTATCCAGTTCTCCACAATAATCACTTATCTCTATTACTGCGCATCAGATTTCACTCTCCAAATAACACACACACACACACGCTCTCTCCTCTCCCTCCACTTCTCACTTTACTCCTCTTCTTTCATCTTATCTCCTCTCCTCTATCTCTCCTCGTTATCTCTCTCCCCTTTCTCTCCTCTTTCTCGCTCTCCGCTTTCTCTCTCTCTCCCATTTCTCTCCTCTTTCTCTCTCTCCCTTTTCTCTCCTCTTTCTCTCATCGTTCTCTGGATCTGGTGCATGCAGTCTCTTATATACGCTGGGCCGTTACACCTCTACTCGGCCCGAGGCTGTCCGTTCTAATGGCTCCATCCACGGGGTTGGCCCGCCCCAAAAGCGCGTCCTACCCTGACCCACGCGCGCCTTATTTAATTGACCCACATATACATCACATTAATAAATATTTTTTTGAATTTCGTACAAACAAGATTTGAACGATCACTAAACAGCAGAGCTTTAGCCATAGCTTAAATTTGTTACTAGATGCCGGGACACGCCGATGTCGAACGAAGAGAGAACACAATAGAAGAGGGTAGCCTCTTAGGCAGCATGATAGTGATTGCCGCAATGGAAACATTTGTAGAGTCGCGTGTCCGGTCTGGCATCACTGCTTGCGAGTATCTCAATCGCTGTTGACGTAAGTGTTTTGTAAATATAATTCTATCAATCATGTCTTTACATTATCTGATGCTTCCAAAAAACGTATTTCTTCCGTTTTATTAATTATAATTTTTTTCTGCTTTCTAGCTCTAAACATAACCATTCTGTAGTTCTCTTATATTTTATTTTCATAGATAATAAGCATATTTTACTATTTTAATAGAATTAAATAATCAATGCATTACTTAACGTGGGGATTCTTGGCTAAGTTAATATTATCACACTTCAAACCCAAGATAACTTGTTTGAGTTGCAGATTATGCATGAGTGACTGTGCGTGCCTTTCCATCGTACATTATCGTCAAGTTATCTTCCCACCCACACCTCTCAGGAGAATAATTCGTGATCTCATTCCCCCGTGGAAATTGAGAATCAGTTTTTGTCTTTTGAATAATACAGTGGTGTTTTGAGGATAGGAGATTAATAAAACCTCTCTTCTGAAACAAATAACCAAATGCTTAATTATCGTCTCTTGATTTATTGTTGTATCCGCAGTTAAATATTTATTATCGCCATTTTAGATACTAATTCTATACTCTAGACGATTGTTAAATGTATAATATTATCAATATTATTATTATTATTATTATTATTATTATTATTATTATTATTGATATTATTATTTTTAAAATATGGTAATGTTGGTACATGCAATGTTATTGTCTATTTAGTAAGTCAAAATAAGTTAAACACAGAAGAAGTCGTTAAGTCATTAGACGTGTGTAATTTCCAGATCTAATCAGTTCTACAAGCTAAGCAATAAGTAATCAATAACACAAGATAAACAATAAACATAGATTGGAAAAAACCAAACAGAAAGACATAACATGAAAAGACATGTAAAAATAAGAACTAAACTGTTTAGAAAACAACAAATAAGCGAAGACAAACAACAACCTAAACAGATTTCAAATATAAATTAAAGTATTGTAACATTACTGATACCAAAAAATCAAAAAGATAACATAATTGAGATAGGGGAAATTAACTAAGAACAATATTACAGTAGCTAATAAAGCGTAAGTAATCTGTTTTTATAGGAAAAATAGGATAGTGCTTGTAATCAGAGAGCTTTGAACCTGTGACTATATTTGACCACATACGTATTTCTCGATACATAAGAGCATTTAGATTGCAATAATTGAGTCTAATGCTTTTGGATAGCATGTTCAAATGGAATAGTTAGTCAATTTTGAGTAAATAGTAGTCAGTTTGATGAGCAGGATTAATGTTACAGTGTGGTCGTAAAGTGTTTGACAATTTGTGTGCAATACACTGAGGTGAAAAAAGTAATGCCATAGCATATGCAAATATACAGATGATAGTAGTATCGCATTCAACAGATATAAATGTGCAGTGAATTGGCAGTCATTTGTACTCAAGTAATTTATGTGACAAGCTTGCTGGCTTGATTATGGCCGCACGACGAGAAATAACTTTGCCAGTTAATGGTAGTTGGATGCGTGAGACATTGCATTTCGAAAATTGTTAGGGAATTCAATATTCTGAGATCCACAGTATTAAAAGTGTGCCAAGAATACCTAATTTCAGGTGCAGTCTCTCACCATGGACAAGAGAGTGACCGACGGCCTGCACTTAATGACAGAGAACAGCGGCGTTTGCGTAGAGTCGTAAGTGCTAACAGACAAGCAACACTGCGTGAAATAACCACATAAATCAACGTGGGACGTACCGCAAACGTATCCGTTAGGACAGTGTGGCGAAATTTGACTTGAATCAAAACTCGAGTGCCTTTGCTAACAGGGAGGCATCATCTGCAGCGCCTCTCCTGGGCTCGTGACCATACCTATTGGACCCTAGTCGACTGGAAAACCGTGACTTTGTTTACTGAGTCCTAATTTTTTATTGGTAAGAGCTGATTGTTGGGTTCGAGTGTGGTGCAGACCCCACGACGCCCAGGCGCTAACTTGTGAACAAGATAGTGTACAGGTTGATGGTGGCTACATAATGGTGTGGGCTGTTTTTACTCGTACATAGAATGGACTAGCTCCTCTGAATCAATTGAACCGATCATTAATGGAAATGTTCAGGTACTTGGAAACCATTTGTAGACATTCACGAACTTCATGTTCCCAAACAACGATGGAATCTTTATAAATGAAAATGCGCCATGTCACTGGCCACAGTTGGACGCAAGTAGTTTGAGAAACATTCTGGACAAGTCGAGTGACATAATCTAGAGGGCAGTTTGCACACAAAATCCTGCACCAGCTAAACTTTCGCAATTATGAATGACTATAGATGTAGCATGGCTCAATTCACAATCCACTGGCTGCAGGGCACTTCCAAGAATTTGAGTCAATGCCACCGTCGAGTTGCTGCCCTTCGCCGGGAAAAAGTAGGTCCGACTAAGAGGTATCTCTTGAACGTTTGTCACCTCAGTGCATATCGTAAACCATTGTGTGCAAACAGAGACAATTCTCTCTCCCTGCCCATTACACTTTGTCAGAAAAAATGAAAGAAATAATATTTTATAATAAACGTGCATAGATTTTATATTGTTTTGGGTATATAATGTTTCAAATGTTTTCCGGGATGTTAATATAAAGTCGAGAATCTGTTTTTAAAGAACAGTTGTTTGTGGTCAAACAGAAACTAACAATTATTGATGTCATAACCACACCCAGGATTGTAGTATAGATCGGTATAAATAATGAATAGCGAAGATAACTATCTCCAGTCATTCCTTCTCTTAACATACTGTTACATACAGGGAATACGTACGTAATTTAAAGACAACTGATAGAGTTTTTTTGTACAATCCATTTTATAAGAAATGTATTATGATGTAACCTAATGAGGTTACAAAATCTCATGACGCACGGAATCTCGTTTCTTTGTCTGCTCTCGAATGTTGGAGCTTCGCGGAAGAGCAGCCTCTCTGAAAAAGTGAAATAACCTCAAAACGCATTTTCTTCTGTGTACGTTTTCGATTTCGAAGGTACGCGTAATACGATAAGGGAAGATGAAAGCAGGACTCACTTTCCATTTTGCAGATCTCTCAAAAGCCAGTTTTCGTTTATGTTACGTTTACATATGATTTTCTTACATTTTTGGACGTTATTGGAGTATTCTCGAGTTTTTATCAAAGAATTTGTCATGTCAGTGATTGAGAAGACGAGTTACAAGACAATCGTTCGAGTTTGGTAGCTACCTAATGCCATGTGTTTTATTGAATATATGACCTCGAATGACTTCTATGTTCCGATCGCGTTGTTGCGATGATGAATTATGCAATCGAGTGATAAATGGAACAGGGAAGATATTTTAAGATTATTATAAGAGATGATTAAGGATGTTGCTAACATTCATTATACTGTGAAATACACAGAAAAATATTGTTTCAAAATGTGGAAGTCAATAAATTTTGCTCTATAAAACTCGCGAAAAAATAGTAGGCATGAGTATGAGTAGGCAAGTCAGGGTATTGCAAAATAATAGGATGTAGTGAAGGAAGTTTTTCAATTGCAGACGAGAGTAGGAAAGTAATTTGAGAGTGTGTGTATTGTATGATGTAATATAATAGTAACACATTCAAATGGAAGTATGTAAATTAAACTCCTTTCATTATACACCATTTATTCTTGTTTTCACGCTTTCCTTCAGGTGGGACGACATATCAATCGGTGAAACAGTTTCCACATCTCCGAAAAGGTGCGTATTGACCAACCAAACTTGAATTCTGATACTAAGGTGACACACTTCCTTTGGAGATGCGGCAAGCTAAATCCTAGAATTTTACCTTACCAAATGATTTGAAAATCTTGTTGTAATGAATGTCTCGTTTTTTATTCTTTTCATATTCTAATAATTACAATAATAAAGTAATAATAATAATAATAATAGTAATAATAGTAATAATAATAGTAATAATAATAATAATAATAATAATAATAATAATAATAATAATAATGTTGAAATATATTTTTCAGTTAATTTAACAACCTGAGACAATGCGTTAATGACAAAGCTGGATTAGAAGCAAACTTGCTTTAATAAAACTCAGTCACGGTACGAAAAAATCATAATCCTAAATTAAATCCTGGCCGTTTCAGTAGTAAACCTTCACAAACATCTAGAAATGAAAGTTAAGAAGAAGATTAAAATAGACGCACCTTCATCGATGATTTTGCTTAGGAGATATATTGCAGCATTTAATACCTGCTATTTCTTTTTATGTAATCTTACAAGAAATGTTTCTGACTCTTTACGAATTTTACGACACGAAACTAATGGTGTTCAATAATTGTAATGGAATGATGCCCATTATATTTATTATTCTATTTCTGATGTTCTCTTAAACCAGTTTAGTCGGAACACATTTTGTTGTGGAATATACTTTTTGGTTACAGATTTGTACGAAGATTCTATATTAATGTATGAAACGATACTGAATGGCTGAAAAACCAATTTCCATGTTGAAAACGTTGAAACTTTTATTTTCTTCCGAAAAAACTGTATTTGAAAATTAAACACTTGTATCTAGACTTTTCATGACTTTCACAATATATTAGTATTTATTGAGTTATTGCACGTACAGACAACAGCATTTGTGTACGTTTTATTCAGTTATTTTTGTATAATATACTATATAGAATATAATGTGATACATTCTACGATTATTCACTTTTCATTTTGAAAAACGGTACCAAATTGGAAAATTAAGTTTGTTTATCTCCAAACATAGCACAAAGTATTTCAAATGAATAATAGTCATCATGTAAAACCTTATTTTGTCAACAAACATCGAATATCTCTTGCAGTTTTCATAATATGAAGTATAAACTTAAATTATCGTGTTCGTGTATGGCATTAACGTACGCATTTTGTCGATTTAATGCTATGTCAATCGGGTTTGTGCATTTAATAACAAAAAAAAGGAATTCCTCTCAAAAACTTCATGATACACTGTATGACATTTGAGTGTTGAATTAACAATTAATGCAAAATGTCAGATTTGTACATTTTAACATGGGATGAAATTTCATATTTAACGAGAAGAAATATAAACTGTGCGATGCGTTTTCCTTCTTGTTTCTGGAAGTATTACGCCACAAATGTAAAGCATGTATCATTTGAACAATTTAAATCAAATATGTATTTATTTGGTGATTATGTTCAGTATCATGTTCACGAACCTACGTAAGAATTTACAGGAGCATCTTGAAAATTTGCTTTGAAGACACGAATACTTTACTAATAAACTTCCCTCCTGTATTATGAAAATTTTATTTTTATTTTTAAAGTTATTTTAAATATTAAAAATGAGTGCCTCAATTAAAACCGAGAAACGGTGTGATCAATATACTAAGTAGCTAAGACAAACACACAAGTAAACGAGACAGAGGCTGATATCAGAATACACCAGCCCAAATAGTCAACAAGCTGATGTTTAGACCGACCGGGATTATCTTGTATATCCCTCTCGTGTAAACAGAGAGATGGCTGTGTTGTGGCAGCCTTGTCATGGACCAATAGCTCCGATTATGCTGTTGAAATTGTTGAACTTTGTTTACTAAAATGGAATAGAATTGAACGCTCTTCTTCCTACCTAATTTAGAACGTTAAAGCAAGTACGGAGAAGACTAATGACGAAAATTTTATGTTTTCAGTGAAGCAAACAAAAGAGACCATACTTTCTTCGAAATATATTTTTTTATTTTCTAATTATCTGTAAGTGGAGGTTAGCTGTTTAATGTAAGTAATTATTGTGAACATTCACAAGGATTTATATTTGATTGGAGAAAAATACTTCGGCAAACACTTCAGTTACGGAAAGCATTGCAAACGCATAATTTTATTTTCTGTCTTTTTTATTCTTCATGGATTTTTTAGAATAATATCGATCAAATGAAATCAAGGGGACATGTGTATTTGCAGTCTGTTACGACGAAACGCTTTTGGAAAATATATTTATGAGAACAGAAAAGTGTCGCGCAAATGTTTTATGTTAGATCTCTTAGAAAACTATCTGAAAGGAAGTACTTCGTAGTGAAAATTCGCTTTATATTTGTTTGAATAGAGATAATATTAAGTTAATAACAAAAGATAAATAAATGCAATTTTATGTTGAAATCAAAATGATGACCAATACCAAATAATCCTGTAATATCAATATGGTAAGACATTTCTTATTTACCGTACAGAAACCCTACTTTTTGCTTAATTTTTTTTCTTTTTATTTGAAAGTCTTGAATATAGTTTACTACAAACCATTGTTTCTTTACATTATTCGTATTGCTAGAGAACTAGAAAATGCTGTACTATTACATGGCTTCAATTCATGAGACATTTAACCACAGTTTGAAGCCAAAGGAATTTCATCGGCAAGTTTTTAATAAATTTATTTTTATACATTTAGCGCTAACTTTGATCTTTATTCTGACTCCTAAAACGCATTGTGGCAGTGACAAAGGAATAACGTGGGCACACGTGCGTCGGGCATGTTTTTTTGCGTATTAAAAACGCACACGAAAAACAAGTTCAGCTCTAATGGTCGACGCGTTAAAGTTTTATTAGATAACTTCAAGAATTGATTTTCGCTTTATGCCTGCGCAATTTACATCAGCTCTCATCGCGAAATATTAACGTGATTCACACACGCATCAATTTTGAATTTTGTTGTATCGAGAATGTGTGCATTCCTTCATAGACCGTATATGTATCTTCATGATGACTGATTCTGACAGAAAAAAAATATTTGTGATGTAGGTTGTGACTGTTTTCTCACACAAAATGAAATGTTCACGAATTGAAATGAATATTTTGGTTCTCTTGGCTGCAGCACTCAGTTATGCAAATCACTCACCTTAAACATCTGTTAACATATTGAACTATTTACATAATAAAACGTAATATTGTGTTTCTTCGATTGTCAATATTTCTTAAAGGATTTTGGTGACAACGTTCATAAAGCTAACACTTGACTTTCCTGCACAGTTATGAAGCGATGGCTTATGATTCAGGTGATTACACGGGATGCGTGTTGGTTACATTTTTCCGTTTACGTCGTTGTGACTGTTTCAGAGACAATAAATGTATTCGGGTCACGATCATTTTCAACCTTTGCCCACCACCCACTTTCGTCAGTTCTTTTCTAGTAACAATCGTTTCACATTCACGACTACTTATTGGGAGGGATATATGGGTTTTTTGTCACAGAATACATACTTAAGAGAGGGGAAGGGATACGCCTAAATAGTTTTAACAATAATTGAAAACATCCAGCGCTTCGGCAGGACTAAACCCCACAAACCTAGCACAGAACGATTGACATGCTACCCGTGTTCGCCGTTTCGATCAGCAAATAGTGTGTAGTATTATAATGCTAAACGTATTGCCGGAATCTAATGAGCCACTACATTGATTATTCTAACAATGCTAATTGACCGAGGTATACAATTTTCACGCGATCACAAGATATGATGCATCTGATTTCTTCTAACTGGATAATTCGCCTTATGCTCCCCATGTCATTTCCATGGAAATCCTTAAGGCTTCAGATAATAATCTCGTCGGAGAACTGGGAAGGCACAGCGCATTTCGTCTCTTTCTACTTGTTACTTCGCTACCGCGTAATTGGAACTTTAGGTCTGACCTACGCTCTTCTTTCTTTTTCCCGGTCAGAAGGTTTAGAACAGATTATCGGGGACAGAGGCAGGCTCTTTACGGTTCTTTTCCAATGTCCCGATTGGTGAAATCCCTGCAGAAATAACAGGAGTCTTTTTTCTCTTGTACACGTCAAATGCTAAACTTTGCAATAGATTTCGGAAAAAAAGTGACGATTTCCAAAAATGATTCGTGTATATGTGAATTTAGGATATTTTATTGCACTAATTTAAATTACTTGAGTAAATGTTTACCTGTACGCTACCTGTTTGCTATATAATGAGTTTTTGAATTTTCCTTCAGATAATCTACAGCAAGGTCTCCTACAATGAACAGTAACTTTCCTACAGTGAATATTCATTTTTAACGAAGGTAGAAATAAATGCAGCATGAATGACATTTTATAGGATACAACGAAATTGGAGCCTATATTAAGTCAGAAGCAAATATAATACAAATACAAAACAAATG
>BOPP01000034.1:7046298-7058006 GCA_017312745.1 Gryllus bimaculatus
GGGGGTGGGGCTGGGGGTGGGGGAGCATTCACCGCCCTAGCGGATGAAACCCGCGCCCAAGCCTCGCAAGCCCTTGTCTCTCCGCTACGACTACCGCCCCAACCTCTGCTCGTGTCACCACTCGGCATCCTGAGTACTCGTCAGAAGTCCAGAAGTCACCGGCTTAAGGGCCACAGGACAACTGCTGCCACTGCAGTGCATCTCACCGGGAGGCCCTCGACACTACCTTGAAAGCTAGGTTGGGAAATAACTCGCTAGCCGAGGTGTAGGTCGGCGCCGCATATCACAAGTCAGAGGTGGATGATCCCCGCTAACTCACGCGATAAAAAACATGTACTACACTTTCAGGACTATTCGAGATTTCCTGCATCAATGGTCAGGTGTTCGTCATCTACCGCACAGATCAGAGTTCACATCTTGACTGATGGTGGACAAAGTTCGTTTGGGGTTCTCTTTTTTCCATTGCCCTCAATCCAGCATTGTTCAATAATCGTTAATAACCAGAACTTAATAATCAGTGATTAAAAATATAGTTCATCTATTCCAAGTACGACCACATGGGTTAAGCACTGATATCGTAATATAAATATCCTCCTTAGAATAGTATTGACATGTGGAGACAAGACAATGGGGAATATGGTAAGGGATTGGATCAGAAATATACAGCAATATGATGTATTTATTAATAATAAAGGACTTAATTATTATTAATATTATTATATTCTGATTATTAAATTATTGTTTGATAGGTTCTGAGAGAGCCATTATTATCTTATTTGTCGAGTATTTCAACTGAAGATTTGAAGTGTATTTAAACAGTAAGTTTATAATATCGACTAACTTTTTTTTATTGAACATAACAATATAAGGTCAATTACAGAGATCTGTTACCTTTCAGAAACGTTCTTTCCCAGAACAGACGGATTTATTCATTAAAAATTCACTGAAATATTGATAATCAGCCCAATAGCAACAATATTATAACAAAAACTTCTAACTTAATAACAATAATAAGTCCGTGATTATTAATAAAAATACATACTTTCAACTGGGTACAATTTTACTACATAGTTTCTTTCTAATGGAAAATATGTAGTGAAAAATGTATTACTTTCCGTATATACAAAGGAATTCAAGATTCCGATTTCTAGCATAATTTATCACTAGAAACTTAGCGAACGCTTGAGTAGCAAGCAAAAATTTACCACGTTCTTCACAATACTATTTATACTTGCCTCCTTTAATACAAAAACAAATGCTGAAACACGGACAGATAAACTGACGAATACAAAGTCTCGTATGTGTTATATTTCAGCGTTCGAGTATATAACGCATAAAAATGACAAAAATATGTCGTAATGCTTTGAGAGATCAACACTGCAACGCCACATTTACAACTGCGGGCAGCACGCAAAATGACACATTAAAGTGAAAATACGGAAATGAGTTTTAAAGAGACGGCGTACTAAATAGCTTCCAATGTGAAAATTGCAAAAGAATGGCTGCGGAAATCACGAGAGAGGATCTGAAAAGTAATCCAGACCCTTTAAAAAAAGACCAGTGTGGAAAACTCGGAAGGGGCGCACGATTCGATGAAAGAGAAGGAAAAACCAGCGAAAGCCTACGCTCCCTCAGGGGCAAAAACATTGACAAAACTACTGATCCGTAACACGCCAGAACATCCCGTAGAACAAGCCGTGGGCGCGAAGCGCGGTTCCGGTACAGCCCGGGATTCAAATCGGTGTGGGCGGTTGAAAACCGCCGGCAGCAGTCGCGGCCGGCGCGTTGAGAGGGTGGCGCGGCGGCGGCCATAGCGATGGCGGCAGGATGGCACGGGAGAGACGCGGGAGCAGAGGCGGCCGAAGGAGGGCACGGGGAAATACGTGGGAGGCTTCAACATGCTCCCGACCGAAGTTACGACCAGGTGTGGTAGGGCGGAGGGTTGATTGATTGATTGATTGATTTATTGACTGATTGATTGATTGATGTTTCCGGACACCTTAACTTTCGTAATTAGACCCGTTAGTGTAGTGTATATTTTATTGATGGAGTTTGACGTTTCTCTCACGCCGGATGAATAGATCCAGCGCCGATCTACTTGTCGGATTGCAGGAGAATTCTCTCACAAGGTATCCCCCCCCAGCAAGTCACCTCCCCAGCCGAGAAATCTAGGCTTTCGCACTCTGAGGCAAACCTGGCCGATAGAGGCCGCGCGGTTTACCTGGTAGCCGAGTGAGCAGAGATTGTTTTCAGGGTGGCGGGGTGTATCGGGAACGGGGAGCGGAGCAGAGGGGTGATGGGGAGGGGAAATGAATGGGGCAAGTAAAAGTTGCAGAGGTGGGCACAGGACGAAGCTTAGCAGTATGTATCAAGAGGAGGAGCGAATAGGGAAGAGTAGATTGTGACACTTTCTCGCGCGCAAATTTTTGTTAATGGTACGTTTGAATGAAACATTCGCCAGGACATCTTTTCATTTTGCCAACTAAGTAGAATGTTATTACTTCTTACGTCTTTCATTTCTATGGTTCGCGTCCACATGAGAATAACTTTTATTAATTTTTTATTCAGCCTATTTAACCCCATCCACAACTGCAGGAGTGGAGAATGAGAGAAGGGTAGAAATGCGGTCACTTGAGTGAATGAACAGAATATAGGAACCGGCGGAATGAGTGAAGAGAATGCCCGAGTGCTGAGTGATGCATCTGGGTAGATACCGCCACTTGGATGAGGTATCTGGGCGACTAGACAATGGAGATTCGGAACGACAGCGCAAGCAATAGATTCAGAGATGAAAAATGGAAGAAATGGCAGACCTGCAGGAACGCTTCAACTATTCACGATCAGATTGAATTGTCAATGAAGGCAGTGGCTTCAACCTAGCGGCAAGGCGAACTGGATGTAGCAGGAATGAGCTAGGAGGGGCTGGCAGTGTGCGAACAAGGCGGTGGGGTGGCGTGCTGGGTTGGGAAGCACCAGGTCGGGACCAGCAAGGAACGCAAGGGCGCGAATGACAGCGAGCAGGAACCACCTGAAAAGCTTTAATATCCTCCAAATGGGAGTGAATACGTGTAAGTACGTGCCACTGTACGACCCATTGACCAGGGAGTGGAACGAGACAGCGAGACGGGGAGGGGGCGATGATAAGTGGGTAAAGAGGGGATGCGAGGCTACAAAGTATTCGCAATAGAAATTAGAGTGGGGGTGTTGACCGGGCCGCAGGGCAAGTGGTTAGAGAGGTGTGTGTCAGAGTGAAATGGGAAAACCGGGCCGTCTGACGATGCTTCGATGGGATGGCTGGGCAAGCGGGGCAACAAACGAGTGAGAGAGGTCGAGACAAGTAGAAGGAAGGAGCTGGCTGAAGAGTTCCGACATGCTCGAAACCCAACTGAACAGGCAGGTTGGCGGAGAGGGCGCGCAGAAGCAGACGGTCGAGAGCGGAAGGAAGCAGGTGGGCGCTTTGATGGGAGTGAGGGAGAAGTGATTGGGGGAAGCGGGGGGGGGGGCGGGCAGTCACACACTAGGCTATCAGATTGTTCATGGGGAGGAGTACACTGTTAGAATGCAATACCTAGAATGTTCACATGTCAGCTGCTCAAGCAAAACGTCGGGGAGGTATTACACAAAAAAGAGCCAGAAATCTGTAGACTGGATGGCAGTGAGACAGTAGAATATGTGACAGGGAGTGCGAAGGAAATTGAATAGAGGGGCTAGGCGGGAGACCGGTTGGTAAAGTGGTTGAGCGAGACGAAATATGAAGGTTCCTCTTCGACCGCTAGGAATCGAGGAAAGGAATGAATACACGAGAAGGAAGATGGGAGACAAGTGAAGGTGCGAAGTAATGTTAATCTGACGCATGGGCGGATGCCGGTGAAATCAACTGTAAATAATGAGTAGCGTAAAGAAATGAGACGCAACGTAAACGGCTCGGTGGAATGGCAAGGAGAACATATTGGAAGTGAATATGATATGCGGAGTTAGTCCTGGAAATAATTATGGGTGCCCCAGAAGAGCAATGAGCGAGGCGACACAAGGTGGCGTCGGGTGATTGAGAGGGATGCGGGTCGATAGATGGTGGACCACGATGTGCGGCGGTGACTACGATGCTTGGGCAGAGGGTGGGACGTTGAAGCCTGCGGGTGACGGGTGGGCAGGAAGGGACAGGCAGGGTGGCGGAAATCCGAGAGGGCTTTCCAGAAATGCAACCGACGCAGACGAGCGACAGGGTAGGGACGACGGACAAGCGAGAGGATGGGAGCAGATACTTCGGTTTTTGGCTTTGCGATGTACCGAGGTCACAAGACATTGTATCATAATACGACAACCGTAGCACAAGAATGCAGACTGCTCTTGTCTTTAAAATTAGTGAAGACTCATCTGAATTTGAATATTAGAACAAATTGCACAAGAATCTTTCTTGTAGTACACTGTAATACAGAAGTGAGAGTTAGACGTTACGTTAGATATGTCACTAAAGGCAATGAAAACGTGAATGTGTGGAGATAGGACTAAAACTTGCTGAAAGAGAAGAAAATAGATAACAGTTTGTAACTCAAGAAATAGTCGTTAATAAAGGTTATAGAATAAAGTAAATAAAAAGTGTTCTCGAAAAGATAATTTAAAACAAAAGATGACTGATAAGCAGACAATTAACTACCTGTACTACAAAAGATCTCGCACTAATAGTAATGGTGACTTAATAGATATGGCTTAAGTATGAAATTAAGCGTGAATGGAATAACGCAAGAGTGCAACATTTCGGTTTCTGGTGATATGTAAAAATGGTACTTTATTTAGAGTGAAAGTGGTCTAATTGGCCAGATGGTAGACATAGTTGAGTAAAAGGAGATCAATACAATGGATACAATCACTGGATACAATACAAATATGCTTATAATAATATTTTTTACTAGCATGTGATTTAATAATTTACAATGCCATTGAATATTTCTGAAAGTTTTATTTTCTTTCAGTTTAAAACTAGAGTACCAGAGTTAATGCACTGTATCAAGTAATTTTAACTTTTGTGGTGGAGATTCATATCATTTCCTCACACTTTACCGCAATTCAAAAACTAATGCTAAAACATCACGTACTTTCTTGCCTGTATTTTCATGCACCATTACGCGAAAAGTACTACGATTTTCGAAAAATTGTACAGGACATAATTAAAAAAATATCTTTAAGGGACAGATTTCATCAAGGGAAAAATATCTATCTTTAATATTTCAGTTGTAGGAAGACTCCGTAAAAATTTTGAACTTTTGCAGCTTTCAAAAAATCATGGTTTTCAACGACTATGAGACCTACTCCATTCTCTTTAACGTCCTTCACGCTATCCAACGACAAAATTTAATCAAAGTCGATTGGGCCATATTTTTTGAAAATTAGAAATTGTCCCAAGTGCTTCATGTAAAGTACACTCCAAAAATAAAATATCGGTTTCAAATTCAAGGAGTCGCAACATCAGCCAGATCAATTGAGGAATATCAATTTTGGAGAAAATTGGCTGAACGGTTTAGGAATCTTACGTGAAATTTGTATACCACTTCATACCCGACCTTAATAATTTTCCCGGTTTAAACCCCTCTAACACATTCAGAGTTATATTGTTGTAGAACTTCTATTTGTCTATGTGTTTTATACGCTATAATTAATTCTTAATATCGCTGTTATATTCACACGCCACAATTTAACTATAATTACCAGAAGATGATAATATTTAAAAAAGAGTGTCTGGAAATATTTAACCATTTATTAGTCACGGAAGGAATTGTGACAAAATATTGCGTTCTTCATTTCATTTTCATGGTATACTCATTTCATTTTCATTTCATTTACTTGGAACTTTATGCAATTTTCAAATTTCGGAGAATTTAATGAAAATGGAGTTATGCAATATTATATGTGAACATATCTCTCTCCCAAAAAATAATTTTGAGCAGTTTTGAGAATATATTGCCCCCGTATTTTTTTAAATTTCACAAGTTTATTCCAAATTTGTCATAAACTACACACATTTTGAAAATAAATTGTTCCTGTCATTACTTTGAGAAATAATTATGAACAATAAATTTCATTATGAAAAAATACCTTATTAATATTATTTGTACTGTACGGTAGGGTTTTAAAAGTTTGATACTGAGCTTTAAGGCGGATGATTAAGAAATTTTAAATGAATTTGAACTAGTGTAATTTTTATGTGCAAACTTGTTTTTTCGAACAAAACGTTTTTTCCAACGTTTGGAGTTATTTTTGATAAAATGTTGAAAATGTACTATTGATTTATGTAAAGGAATCCAACAAATTTCAAGATTTGTTTCAAATTAGCAAGACATTGAGTAGGGCAAAATCCATCAAGCAGAATAGATTTTAAAGAAAACTCGGTCAACGTTTTTGCCTCCAGTGTTGTCCACAGACAGACAGGTGATCGGACGGACAGACATACGTTTATGAAAAAAACATTTTTCTGTGTTAGTGGATCCTAAAACATCTATTTTTATCAAAACCTCGATTTTTGCAGCATTACAATACCTTTTCTGTACCACGTATACGAGAACGTGAAAACAGACTCGATAAGAGATATATTTTATTTCCTTTCAAATTATCGACAAATTCTATCTACAATACATAGTTTTCTCTATTCAGAGTAAACGACAAAGGCAAAATGGAACATTCTATTTAGAGAGAATGATGTTTGAAGGATATGAGTGATTGAATTGAGCTCTGATAGCAGATATGGTGCTTGTACATCCTCTGAATATGAAAAAGTGATTTATCGAGGGTGAAAAAAGGTCTACGAATTTTAGTTTCCGGCTATACGATGCAATTGACATTTATTCAGCTTTGTTACAGCTTTCTGGACAAATTTTCAATTTTCTCTGTTCCTGGTACCTAATTGTAATTTTCGTAATGTTTGGGTGTATAATGAAGGAAAATATGTATTCATGTCCCCATAACTGCTTTTTCGGTCAGTTGTTTTAAATTTAACTAAAAGGTTTCATACACGACGGCATTTGTTTTAGACTAACGGGAAAACTTTGAAAATGAAAGTAGGTTTCTGATCTCCATTGTACTCTAGAACATAAATTTGCCTTCAGAAGATGTTACATTTTAAGTCATTACTCGAGTTTTGTTTGATATTTTCAACTAGTTTACAAAATATATCATAAATCCTAGAGTGTTTATGATTATCTATGAAATAGAAACTGCAAAATTTGGCGTCACTTGGGTTTTATCTTTTACGTTGGTCTGTAACATTTTTTGACTGTATTCTGCTTTCACCAAACCTGGTACATTCGCTTGGAGTTTTGTAACGAAGCAAAAACGAATCAACATCAATATCACGAAAAAAGCAAAACATAATCAACAGAGAAAATCGTCCTTGAGAATTGCCAACTTTAGTTTTTCAGTGCTCCTAAAGAAATAAAATGATCAAAACGGCACGGTTTAAGAGGTATTTTACAGTTTTGTAATACATTTCCTCCTTGGTAAAAAAAGAGGAATGAAAGGGAAGACACAAAAACAAAGTTTAGGTGTTGACATCAATTTTTCCTTTGTATTACAAATAAATAACAGGAAACATTAAATAACAGATTTCTTTAGGATAAAATATCTCTTCAATATTGTAGTTCTAGGAAGATACGGAACAAATTTTGATATTTTACAGTTTGCAAAAACTCAGGGATATAAAAGTAAATAATAGGCGTTTTTCTTTTAAGCGACTTTTACGCGATCCAAGAACAAATGATGCGTTCAGAATAATTACGGCAGATCCCAACCGAAGTTCATTTTGAGAAACAGGAGAATTTCCCTTTCTTTTCATGTTCATTGCGGACATTGCGAAAAGTTTTCATTTTCATTGCGGACAAACGTTTGAAAGTAGAATTTGAAGGTTTCACTATATCCCAATTCATTTGATATTTCAGGATATGAGGTATATAGCAAGAGTTAACCGTCCTACTTCGAACTGAAAATTCTACATCAATTAGGATCTGACGTAATCATCCCGAGCACCTCAAATTTTAATTAACAAATTTTCAATCATTTTTGGGAAACATTTGAAAATGTAAATGTGGCTTCATGTAATGTACGTCCAGAAATCAAATATCCTTTTCAAACCCGCATGGCCATGAGTTCGTTTAGATCGATCGTGGAATGTCACTTTTATAGAAAATCGTCCGATTGGTTTAGGTGCAAGCTATGGCCACAGGCAAACAGATGGATGTGTTAACAAATATGAAACTTACACCATTCTCTTAAGCGTCATTTATGCAATCAGAGGACAAAGTTTAATCCGACAATTTGGAGCCATTTTTGAAAAAAAATTGAAAATATTTTTGAGGACACTCAAAAATGAAAATATCTGTTTGAAACTCCCAAAGTCTCAAGATCTTTCAGGTCCATCAGGGAATATAAAATTTGGAGGAAATCGACTGAACGGTTTAGGCGCATGTTTTGATCACAGACGGACAGAGTTTTGCAGTTAATCGATTTTTCGGTATCAAGTACCCACACAACATAAATTCTGACTACACAATGAGTTCGAGGAATAACTGTTTTACAAATAGGAGCAAGATTTATCCACTTTTTCGTTATCAGGGGCCATAAAACGAGTTTTTCTGTCAAAAAATAACTGATTTCCGTCTCACGATTACAATATTTTTTCTTCTTGCATAATATTGCGAGAAACTCAAAACTGTTTTTACTAATGACAAAATAGAATCTCTAGCCCAAAGTTCAAATGATAGAGTTCATTGTGAAAAGATAAATATATGAATATCTAACAAATTTGAAAATCTATATAAAAATTTTAAAATATCACACTTCACAGAATAGTTGCTAATTGCCGTATGTAATTAAAATTGGGGTTATTACCTTCGCTTCTTGATGTGTAATATCTTTGTGATTCCAGTTTAATAAAAATTCAACCATGTGACAGCAAGCCAACATTCTTAGGCTTTCTGTATTAAAATTATTCATTGCGTGATTCTTGTCGGTCTCTCACTGAACAAGCATCGTTGGTTCGCATGAACTGCCACAATCAGTCTTACTCCTTTCATTCTAGAATTTCCACAGGACACAATTTTTCATTTGCATTTTATGAAAAACGCTAAAAAATATAGCTGATATTTTTGAGGATACAAAATACACTTATCCTGAACCATACATGGAAATATTTTTGTATTTACTCTGTGAACGAACTTAAACCTGGTGACATCAGGGACCATTGACTTTGTATTTTGTTAATGATGGTGGAACACAAGATTAATTGAAGGTCTTGGGGCAGTAACAAAATAAGCCACAGAAAGCTTCTCATTCTGAATGTTAATATCTCTATTTTGATGTGTATTTTCTCGGCATTAAAGAATCTTTCTTCATATTTACAAAAGATTTACGGCAGAAACAAGATGATTCTTTGATCAAAATTGGGATATTAATATTTTCTAATAGCTGGAGGGTTGCTGTGGCTGGTATGGTTTATCTGATTACGGCATAGTACCAAATGTCTAAGAATACTGACTCTGCGTTCATCAAACTTCAATCCGGAAACCTGAATTGACAGAAACCAGTAGGGTCAAGTGCTTTTTGTTCCGACGGTTCCGGCGTATTTAAATATGAGGTAGCAAGATATTAAGCGGGAGCCTAGTGGGAAGTTAAGTGAAAGGTGCCATTGGGGGAGAAAAGAAGATTCAGACTGGAAGGTGAGTGAGACTTCGGATTAACGTTACGTCATGAAGAGCGGCACCTTGAAAGGCGCGGAGCTTTGGAAGGCACGAGAGTCAAAAAAGGGCGAGACGTGCGAAAAGAAAAAGTTACTAAGCCTGTAGGTGAATGTGGGGAGAAGAAGTTACTTGAATGTCGGGATTACATGTACTCAGTGCGATTATAAAAGAAAGTATGATTATGAAGAGACGTGCTGAATGGAATGAGAGGAGTTTTTAAAAGTATTTAGCAAGAAAAATTATCTGAGGTAGCACTTAGTAATGTGCAATTCTGTACTTGACGAAGGAAGAATACTACATAGCACCTGAAAAAAATTTGGTCAGAAAGAAATGAAATAAATCTCTCCGAAGTGGAAGTCACAGTGGAAATTGAAAATTTCATTTCATGTAAAATAACACTAAAATGTACCTTTAACCACACTCGTCCTGGTATTTAAGGACACATGTTTTGAAAACTGTGTGTGCCAGAGTGAATAATTGGCAACACTACTTTTTACTTTCTCCCCTTACGAAGTTCATCGTGAGAAGAGAAAGTTATGTAACCGTGCGCCGGAAAACGGCGCATTTTTAGAATAGGCGAAACTGAGCTAAATGCTGAAAACGCATGACTGAAAGAACAGCTTGTGAAAATACGAATACATTGACATTCGAAACACTCGCAGAAGAAATAATTCGCGGGAGATGCAAGTCTAAATAGATGAAAAGGCGACATGGCACTTTAGGACAACACATAAAGTTGAGAGATATTGTGAATGATAAATTATTTCGTGTTTCCGTCCGCGTCAATGACTGTGGTCATTAGTCCCATAAGTGCAGTGCGCGGTTTTAAAATGGGAGGGGACTGTGTCTTCCCTGGAGGGTGAGACGTGGCGTCGACATGCAAGTCTGCTCGCGAAGTTTCTGCACATCCAGGTATCTCCCACAAGCGCAGCGACGCCTTAGGCATGACCTCTCGATCGGTCTCCGGGCATGAGTGGGAGTGTATGCATATGTGTGTGTGTATGTGTGTGTGTGAGTAAGGTGTCAGGATAGGACAAAGATGAAGAAAAGATCGCGCGCGTTCTGTGGCCTGTACTGCTCCGGCATTAGCCTGGCATTGTTAGTAGACTTACGGAACACCCGAAGCCTGCTCCTAGAATTCTTCTCCAGCCGGCGGCAGAATTCGACCAAGCTATCCAGCAAGTGTTGAAAATTCTGCCATCGTTGAGACCTCGAATCCTAGAACCTCTTCAGAGACACTGCAGTGACATTAGTTGATGCCATGAATACCTCATCCGGTATTCTAGCGTGTAGCGACGGAATGCTTGCGATGGTGTCGTAGTGGTTTTAAAATTCGAATAAACCACAAGCAAAGGCGCGATGATATCGCTGTGCGGGATGGGAGTGATACGTCAATGCGGTATGATATGTGTGCCGTGAGAGGATGACGCGTGTGGTGATCGCAGGTCAAGCGGTTGTTGCTCGGAGCATTGCATGCATCTGCACACTAGGGAATCTCCATGGAATGATATTGGATTTAAAACGAGCAATGTGTGCGTCGGTGGGAACGAGAAAACAAGGAAGGAGCACATGCGGGGTGAGAGTAATCAGAAGTGAGCGTGAACGGGAACCAGAGGAGGGCATGTTCGAAATATGTTTTAACATGGGCGAAATCGAGCGCGCGCTTAGTCGATCATGAGCGTAGTCAGGCCTGGGAGTAGTTTAGCATGGGCGTATCTGATCATGAGTGTAGCCAATTGTGGGCTTATTCGAGAGTGGACATAGCCGAGCCAGAACTTTGTAAACGTGAGTGAATTCGGGCGTGGGCGTAATCGTATTTGAGCGTATTTCAGTATGGGCTTATTCGAGCGTGGGTGTATTCGAATATGGGCGTATTCGAGCGTGAGCGCATTCAAGTGGGCCTATTCTAGTTTGGGCGTATTCGAGCGTGGGCGTATTCGAGCGTGGGCGTATTCGAGCGTGGACGTATTCGAGCGTGGGCGTATT